>JAODAL010039288.1:0-38169 GCA_025379985.1 Phyllomedusa bahiana
AAACCCAAAAACCCCCCACTACCCTTTAAAACCCCCTTCATTACTCCATTTAATCCCTCCCAGTCTCCATATAACCCTTCCTATTACTCCATATAACTCCTCCCATTACTCCATATACGTCCTCCTACTAACTATAACTCCTCCAATTTCTCCATATACCCCCTCCCATTACTCCATATAACTCCCCTATCACTCCATATAACTACTCCTATTATAACCTACAACCCCTCCCATTACTCCTTATAACCCCTTCCATTATTCCCTATAACCACTCCAATTACTCCATATAACCCCTCCTATTTCTCCATATAACCCCGCCTATTTTTCCATATAACCCCTCCCATTACTCCATATAATCCCTCCCATTCGTCCTCATAACCCCTCCCATTATTCCTTATAACTCCTCCTATTTTTCCCCTCTATAACCCCACCCATTCATCCTTCTGACCCCTCCCATTACTCCATATAACTCCTCCTATTATTCCCTATAACCCCTCCCATTTGTTATAATAACCCCTCCCATTACTCCATATAACTCCTCCTCTTATTCCCAAATCTCCCCCTATTACTCCCTATAACTCCTCCCATTACTCCATATAACTCCCCTATCACTCCATATAACTGCTCCCATTACCTCATATATCCCCTCCTGGAATAATAGAGGTGGGGTTATATGGGTAAAAGGAGGGGTTTAAGAAAAATGGGGGAGTATATGGAAAATGGGAGGAGTTTTGGGGGTAAAGGGGAGTTTTGGGGGTAAAGGAGGGGTTATACTCACCCATGACCTCGGTATATACACTGATACTTGAATGAGAATATAATTAAAAAAGTGGTTTTATTTTTAAAGGAAAAGGGCCCGGTCGGGCCCCGTAACCCCGACTGAGGGATGGTTCCTCCTCGGCACACAGAAAAAACCTCCACCTCCCCCTCGGCTACAAAAGTAACCCCCTCCACCCCTCCTCCTCCTGCTAAAACCCCGTAAAACCCCACCTCCTCCTCCTTCCCCACAAAAGTAACACCTCCACCTCCTCCTCCTCCTGCTACACAGTAACACCTCCCCGTCCTCCTCCTCGTGCTACACAGTAACACCTCCACCTCCTCCTCCTCGTGCTACACAGTAACACCTCCACCTCCTCCTCCTCGTGCTACACAGTAACACCTCCACCTCCTCCTCCTCCTGCTACACAGTAACACCTCCACCTCCTCCTCCTCGTGCTACACAGTAACACCTCCACCTCCTCCTCCTCGTGCTACACAGTAACACCTCCCCGTCCTCCTCCTCGTGCTACACAGTAACACCTCCACCTCCTCCTCCTCGTTCTACACGTAACACCCCCCGCCTCCCTCGGGTACACATAACACCTCCACCCCTCCTCCCTGCAACACATAACACCTCCCCTCCCCTCCTCGGCTACACATAAAACCCCCACCTCCTCCTCCCTGCTACACAGTAACACCTCCCCCCCTCCTCCTCCTGTCAACACAAAAAACCCCCCTCCCCCCTCCTCCTCCTGCTACACAGTAACACCTCCACCTCCTCCCCTTTTCACACAGTAACACCCCCCTCCCCCCTCTCTCACAGAACACCTCCCCTCCCCTCCCCCCTGTAAACATAACACCTCCCCTCCTCCTCCCCTGCACACATAAAAACCTCCCCCTCCTCCTCCCGGGGTACCAGAAAAACCCTCCCTCCTCCTCCTCTGCACACAGTAACACCCCCCCCGTCCCCTCCCGTCTCACAGTAAAAACCAACCTCCCCTCCCGGCTACAAAGTAACACCTCCACCTCCTCCTCCTCGTTCTACACGTAACACCTCCACCTCCTCCCCCCTCGTGGGTACACAGTAACACCTCCCAAACCCCCTCCTCCTGTCACACAAATAACACCTCCAACTCCCCCTCCTCTGCAAACCCGTAAAAAAACCCCCCTCCCCCCTCCTCGTGCTAAAACCCGTAACACCTCCACCTTTCCCCCCTTGCACACATTTAAAACCCCCACCTCCCCCTCCCGTGCTACACATAACACCCCCCCAGTCCCCCCTCCTCGGGTACACGTAAACCAAACCCCCACCTCCCCTCCTTTTGGGGTACACAGTAAAACCCCCCACCCCCCCTCCTCCTGCCCACACAGTAAAAACCTCCCCCTCCTCCTCCCCGGCTAAAACAGTAAAAACCTCCCCCTTTTCCTCCTCCTCGTGCTACACAGTAACACCTCCCACCCCTCCCCTCTGCTACACCCTAACACCTCCCCGCCCCCCCCCGTCTACAAAGTAACACCCCCCCCCACCTCCTCCTCCTGTGGGTACCCCATAACAACCCCCCCTTCCCCTCCCCCCCTCCTAGTGCTACACAGTAACACCTCCAACCCCTCCTCCTAGTGCTACCCATAACACCAACCCCCCCCTCCTCCTCCCTGCTAAAACATAAAAACCTCCAACCCCCCTCCTCCTCGTCTACAAAAGTAACCCCCTCGACCTCCTCCTCCTCGTTCTACACAGTAACACCTCCACCTCCTCCTCCACTCCTGGCTACACATAACAAACCCCAAGTCCTCCTCCTTGTGCTACACAGTAACCCCCGTTCCCCCCGTCCTCCTCCCCCCCCTGCTACACAGTAAAACAACCACCTCCACCTCCTCCCCTCGGCTAAAACATAAAAACCTCCCAGTTTCCCCTTTCCCCCCCTGCTACCCATAACACCTTCCACCCCCTCCCCCCCTCCCGTGCTACACAGTAACACCTCCCAGCCCCCCCCCCACCCCCCCTTTCCTCCCCTGCCCACAACAGAACCCCTCCAAATTTCCCCCTCCCCTGCCTTTTCACAGTAACACCCCCACCTCCTCCTCCTCGTGCTACCCAGTAACACCTCCCACCTCCCATCCGTTTTCAACACAGTAACACCCCCCACCTCCCTTTCCCCCTCGTCTACCACAGTAACACCTCCCCGTTTTCCCCCTCCTCCTCTTTCTACACAGTAACCCCCCTCCACCTCCTCCCCCCCTAGGGGGTAAAACAGTAACCCTCCACCCCTCCTCCTCGTGCTTCACCCGTAACACCTCCACCCCTCCTCCTGGGACACAGTAAAAAACCCCACCCCTCCCTCCTCGTGCTACACAGTAACACACCCCCCCCCCCCTCCAGGGTACACATAACACCTTCCCCCTCCCCCTCCTGTTCACACAGTAAAAAACCTTTCCCCCTCCTCCTCCTCGGGGCAAAACATAACACCTCCACCTCCTCCTCCTCCTGCTACACAGTAACACCCCCCCCTCCTCCTCCTCCTGCACACAGTAAAAACCCCCCCCCTCCTCCCCCCTCGTGCTACCAAAAGTAAAAACCCCCCACCTCCCCTCCCGTGCTAACACAGTAACACCTCCACCTCCTCCTCATGCTAAAAAAGTAAAACCTCCAACCCCTCCTAATGCTAACACAGTAACCCTCCCCTCCCCCCTCCTTGCTACACCGTAACAAAACCCCCTCCTCCCCTCGTTTTCTACACAGAAAAACCTCCACCCCCCCTCCTGCTACACAGTAAAACCCCCCTTTTTCCTCCTCGTGCTAAACAGTAAAAACCCCCCCCGTCCTCCTCCTCGTGCTACACAGTAACACCTCCACCTCCTCCTCCTCGTGCTACACAGTAAAACCCCTCCCCCCCTTTCCCCGTCTACAAAATTTAAACCCCCCCCCTCCCCCCCCCCTGCTACACAAAAAAAAACCCCCCTTTCCCCCTCCCCTGCTACACAGTAACACCTCCACCTCACCCCCCTCCTCGGGGCTACACAGTAAAAACCTCCCCCCTCCCCCCGGGCTACACAGTAACCCCCCCTCCTCCTCCTCGTACCCACAAGTAACAACCACCCTCCTCCTCCTAGGGTACACCCGTAACACCTTTCCCCCCCTCCTCCTCTTGGGTTTCACAGTAAAAACCTCCCCTCCCCTCCTCTGCTACAAGTAACACCCCCCCCACCTTTCCCCCCCTCCCGCAACACAGTAACACCTCCCCCCTCCCCTTTCCCCGTGCTACACATAAAACCTCCAAAAATCCCCTCCTCTGCTACACAGTAACCCCCTCCACCTCCCCCCCTGTGCTTTCACAGTAACACCCTCCACCTCCCCCCCTCCCGGCTAAAACAGAAAAACCTCCCCCTCCTCCTCCTCGTCTAAAAACAGTTTAAAACCTCCACCTCCTCCCCCCCCTCCTGCTACACAGTTTAAAACCTTCCCCCCCCCTCCTCCTCTACCCCAGGGAACAGCCCACCCCCCCTCCTCCCCCCGGCTAAAACCGTAAAAAACCCCACCTCCTCCTCCCCCTGCTAACAGTTTCCCCCTCCCCCCCCTCCCCCTCGTGCTACCCAGTAACCCCCAACTCCTCCTCCCTGTTAAAACAGTAAAAAACCTCCACCTCCTCCTCCTCGTGCTACACAATAACACCTCCAACCCCCTCCTCCTCCTCTACAAAAGTAAACCTCCCCCTCCCCCCCTCCTCGTGCTACACAGTAACACCTCCAAAACCCCCTCCTCCCCTGTTTAAAACAGTAACACCCCCCACCCCCCCTCCTTTACACCCTAACACCCCCCGTCCTCCTCCCATTTTGCTTTAACCACAGTAAAAACCCCCTCCACCTTTCCCCCCCCCCTCGTGAAATACACAGTAACACCTTTCCCCCCCTCCTCCCCTGCTACAAAAGTAACACCTCCACCTCCTCCCCTCCCTGCTACACCCAGTTAAAAAACCTCCACCCCTCCTCCTGTTTTTAAAACCCGTAAAAACCTCCCCTCCTCCCCTCGTCTAAAACAGTAACAAACCTTTCCCCCTCCTCCTCCCCGGGTACACAGTAAAAAACCTCCACCTCCCCCCTCCTCCTGCCCACCCCGTAACAAAACCCCCCCAAACCCCCTCCTCCTTCGTTACACATAACACCTTCCCCTCCTCCTCCCTCGGGGTACAAAAGTTTAAAACCTCCACCCCCCCCTCCCCCCTCGTGCACACATTACCCCCCCCTCCTCCTCTGAAAACAGTAACACCTCCACCTCCTCCACCCCGGCTACCAGTAAACCCCCTTTCCCCCCTCCTCCTCCTCCTCTACACAAAAAACCCCCCCCCCTTTCCCCCTCCCGTGCTAAACATAACCCCCCCCACCTCCTCCCCCCCGTTTCAAAACCTAACACCCCCAAAAACCTCCTTCCTCGTTCTAAAACAAAAACAAACCCCCCAACTCCCCCTCCTCGTTCTACACAGTAACACCCCCACCTCCTCCTCCTCCTGCTACCCCAGTAACACCCCCACCCTCCTCCTCGGGTACACCTAAAAAACCTCCACCTCCTCCCCTCCTCTTCCCAAAAATAACACCTCCCCTCCTCCTCCTCCCCGGGTACACATTAAAAAACCCCCCACCTTTTCCCCCCCGTGCTACACAGTAACAACCCCCCACCTCCTCCTCCTCGGCTACACAGTAACAACCCCCCCTCCTCTGGTTTTCCAAAAGTAACACCTCCCCCCTCCTCCTTTCCCCGGGTAAAACAAATAAAACCTCCAAACCCCCCCCCCTCCCTTGCTAAAACAAATAAAAACCTTTTCCCCTCCCCCTCCTCGTTTCCCACCACAGTAAAAACCCCCACCCCTCCTCCTCGGGAACCACAGTAACACCTCCACCTCCTCCTCCTGTGCTAAAAAAGTAAAACCGCCCCGCACCCCCCTCCCCCCTTTCTAAAAACCCGTAACACCTCCCCCCTCCCTTTCCCCCTGGGGAAACATTAAAACCCCGGGGGGTTTCCCCAACCCCCCCCCCTTTGGGCTAAAACAGTAACACCCCCCCCTCCCCTCCTCCTCGTTTCTACACATAACACCCCCTCCTTTGGTGCCTTTAAAATTAAAAACCCCACCCTCCCCCCCCTCCTCGTTGGGTACCCCCATAACCCCCTCCCCCTCCCCCTTTCCCTTTCTACCAGTAACCAAAACCCCATTTCCTTTCCCCCTCCTGCTACAACATGCACCTCCCCATCCTTCCCCCTTTTCTACACAGTAACAAAACCTTTCCCCCCCAAAAACCTTTTCCTTCCCCCTTTTGGGTAACCCCGTAACACCTCCCCTCCCCTCCCCGGACTACCCCCAATAACCCTTCCCCCCCCTCCTCCTTGTGCTACAAAATTAAACCCCAAAATCCCCTCCTCCTCCTTTTGCTAAAACAAAAAACCCCCCCCCTCCAACTCCACCTTTTCTGCTTAAAACAGAAACACCCACAAAACCGGTTTTCCTTTCCCCCCCTCCCTGCTACAAAAGTAAAAAAACCTCCCCGTCTCCTCCTTCCCCCGCTACACTAAACACCTCCCTTTTTTTTCCCCTCCTCCCCTTTCAACACAGTAACACCTCCCCCTCCTCCTCCTTGGGACACATAACCCTCCCCTCCCCCTCCTTGTTTTTTTCCAAAACCAACTTACCTCCTCCCCCTTTCTACACCCGCATTTGGGGGGTACCAGTAAACCCTTTCCCCCCTTTTGTCCCATCAAAACCCCCCCTTTCCCCAAAACGAAACCCAAAATTCCTGCTCTCCCAACAAAAATCCCCCTTACCCGGACAAAGAAAACCCCCCATTCCTCCCGGGTTCAAAAAAACACCCCCCCCCCCCCTGGACCAAAAATCCCCCTCTTCCCCTCAAAAAACCTAGGGGACAACGAAAACCCCCCCCTTTTGGTGGCATCCCCCTTTTCAAAACCCAAAAAACAACCCCCCATCCCCCCTGGAAACCAAAATCCCCCGGCCTCCCCCCCCAACAAAAACCTTCCAACCCCCCGGAAAGACCCTCCCCCCTTTCCTCCTTTGCTCCCCAGTAACCCCCCCAGTTATAAAAAGAAACCAAAATTTCCCGGGTCCTCCCTCCACCATCCCGGGTACCAAATTTAAAACCCCCTTTTGTCCGTTCATCCCCCTTTTCCTGGAACCTTAAAATCCAATTTTAACCGTAAATGGGGGCCTTTCCTTTTTCCCCAAAAAACACCAAGAACCCCTGGCTAAAGAAAACCCCCCTTTTTTTTCTCCCCTTTTCTCAAAAAAAACCCCCCCTTTTTGGTACCAGAAAAGCCCCCCCCTTAATTCCTTTTTTCCCCCTTTAATAGGGGGTTTTCCCCCTTTTAACCATCCAGGGGACCCCCCAAAGGCCCGAGGGGGCCCCCAAAATTCCACCCCACACCAAAAGGGCAACTCCCCCCCAAAAAAGACCAACCAGACAAAACCTTTAGGGGCACGCCCCCCGGGCAATTAGACATCCTGGGGGAGGTTCCCCTCGGAAAATTTGGGAAACCTTTTTGGGGGGTGTTCAAAAGAACCCGGAAATGGCCAAAAACATTCTGGGTACCCAAAGAAAAATTACACTGTTCTTGGGGGAACAACCAAAAATTATTAGATTGGGGGGGCAAGGGTTTTCCCCAAAAAGCCCTTCCCAATTAAAACCCAAGATGGGGTCCTTTTCATAAAAAAATAGGAAAAGGGTCAAAGGTGTCTTTTACCCCAAAAACCCCAAAACCCAAAACCGTTGGGGGGAGGATTCCCCAAGAATTAAAACCAAGGGGGCGGTCCTTCAAACCGTTCAAAACCCAAAACGGGGGCCTTTTTAAAGAAAGGAAAAGAAAAATTGTAAACCTAATTTTTCAATCCAGCAAAAAGGGGGGATTTTTTAAGGGGGCCTTTTAAAAAAGGGTCCTAAAAAACCCCCGGGGGCCAAAAGGAAAAACCTTTGGGGGGAAAGTTGTTTGGCCAACAGTTTTAAAAATTTTCCCTTGGGCGGGGAATGGCCAAAAAATCTTTGGGGGAAAAAAGGGGGCCAAAACGGGGAGCGCAAAAAAAAGTAACCAAACCGATAAAACCCCCCAAGGGGCAATGGGGCCCTGGCCCCAAAAAATAAAGGGAATTAAAGAGCCAAAAGCCGAAAAAGGGGGTGGCCCCCGCAATGGGGAGGAGACCGCAAAGTCACCTAAGCAAAAAACAACAAAGGGCATAATCAAGGGAAAAATACTTTTTCTTGTCCCCCGGGAAACTTGTATAAAAGCAGCATTTATCTCTTTTTGGGTGATATTTTTTAAACTGAAGTCCAAAAAATTCTGCTTTTTCTACAAAATTTTCGCTGGACAAGAAAGTATTTTTGCCTTAAAGCTGTGCCGTGGTCCCGGCAGTCCGTGCGATTCAGCGTGGAGAGGTGAGCTGGCTTCAACTTGTATACACAAGGTCATAATCAACAGCTGCCCCATATACTGCCCCACTCAGCAGATTGATGCGGTAAGCCATAAAAATAAGCCGCCCTCCAGCCAATCCCATCCAAAACCACCTTCACTGGGAGACAGCAGTCTACAGAAGGGAGATCGTAATATAATGGTGTTGGTCAATGGACTAGATTTGGGAATGGATTATATCCTTCCCTACAGTAGGTGGGGTCTCTGTGTCACCCTGAAGTTGTCGGAGCTCACCCAGCTCATGCGGCAGTTCATGGCACAGAACAGCTAGAGTCGTGGCCAGACCCGTTCTCCATGATGTTGCGAATGCAGCTCCCATGGCCAAGCCATCTGCAAAGTTGTGGATGGCATCTCCAATGGTGATCATATATGGCAGCATCTGCAGCTCTGCAAAGGACATGTCAGGATGAAGATTATGATGATTGTGCTGGGATAAGATGTGTGCTGGATGTGATAGGACTTACCGCGACTCTTCACTGGAGGGGTAGTCTTCTGAAACTCAACATCTGGACTGACCTGGAACCAGAAACAGGAGAATCATCCCCTCATACTGTACTCCCCAAACCAGTCAAATGCTGGGAGTAGAGTAGGTGGCCATGATAATACTATACACATGTGAAAGGGAAGGGACCACCACTTGGCCAACAAACTCCAAGAAACATGATGGGAAGCTCCTTCTATTAGGTCAGCTAAGAGCTCCTCCTGTTCCCATCAAAGACAGTAAACTCTGGAGTGTCCCTGTAAAGTGACCTAAGCCTTATACTGCAGGCAGTCAGAATGGGGAGACCTGTGGGTGCTGAAGACGTCTAACCCTTCCCTATTATGTGTTCACGTGGCCATGAGGGCAAACCCTTGTCACTATCATACCAGATCTGTCTGTGATATGGATTGCTTCTGCTGTTTCCTTTTCTTCTGATCCTCATGGAAGTTCTGCAGCGAGACCCCATGATCACAGTGTCCATGGCCTTCATCATCATCAATATCCTAAGAAAAAAACATACAACTTGATCTGACCTTAGTCATGGCCATCAGATGAAAGTGACTATGCAAGTGTCTGTGGATGGCTGGTCTCCTCAGGAATTTACGGGGTTATATTTAATGTCATCTCCTACAGTAACCTAACATGGTGCCACCTTCTTTATTTCATAATCTTAATCCCCGTTTATTTTTGTCAGGTGCTTCATGAGGAAGTCACCATAAGGTTTCCAGTTCAGAAAAGGTACTCCATAGAAGGTCTCCACTTCACTAGTCTGGAGACATTTATTGGATAGGAGACCTTACCTAGACAGAACTTTTGTAGATTGGAGACCTTCAGTGGATAGGAGACCTTCCCTGGACATAAGTTTTCTAGATTGGAGATCTCTACTAGACAGGAGACCTTCAGTGGATATGAGATCTTCATTGGAAAGAATAACTTTTCTAGATTGGAGACCTTCCCTGGAAAAAAAGAACTTTCCTATAGTGGAGACCTTTAGTAGGCTGAAGACCATCATTGGATAGAAAACTTTCCCGGGACAGAATTTTTCTACATTAGAGACCTTCACTAGACTGGAGACCATCATTGGATAGGAGACCTTTCCTGGACAGAACTTTACAAGATTGGAGACTTTCACTAGACTGAAGACCTTCATTTTATAGGAGACCTTCTCTGGACCAGAGAACTTTCTAGATTAAAGACCTTAACTAGACTGGAAACCTTTATTGGATAGGAGACCTTCCTCAACAGAACTGTTCTAGTTTGGAGACTTTCACCAGACTGGAAATGTTCATTGGATAGGAGACCTTCCCTGGACAGGAGAACTTTTCTAGATTGGACATCTTCACTAGACTGGAGGCCCTCAATGGATAAGAGACCTTCAAAAAATTTCTTTGGACAGAACTGTTGCAGACTGGAGACCTTCATTGGATAGTAGACCTTCCCTGGACAGAACTTTTCTACATTAGAGACTTTCACTAGATTGGAGACTTTCATTAGATGGGAGAATTTCCTTGGACAAGAGAACTGTTCTAGATTGGAAAACTTCATTGGATAGGAGACCTTACCTAGAAAGGAGAACTTTTAAAGATTGGAGACCTTAAGTGGATTCAAGATCTTCACTGTGCTGGATAAATTCATTAAACTAGAAATAATTGCCTGCATCTATGGACCATAGATATCATCCTTCTCCATAGTCTAATCCCGGAGCTATGCCAGTCATTACCAACATCAAAAAGTGATTAAAAGGTCTACGGTGTCACAAAATTAAGGTTCTCAACTCTTAACCTTAACCTTATTTGTTCTCTTAAAGCCAAATTAATATAAAATGCTACAATGTGTCATGCCTAAACTGAATAACCACAGTACTGACTTTGTGGATGAAGATCTCCACTAGAGAGAAGGTCTCCAGTCTAGTAAAAGTCTCAATTCTAGAGACGTACTACAGTCCAGGGAAGGTCTGGCATTCCATCTAGTGACAATCTCCCATTCAGAAAATGTCTCCAGTCTAGTGAAGATCTCTTGTCCAGACTACTGAAGGTCTCCTCTCCAGAGGTCTTCAGCCTAGTTAAGATCTCATGTCCACAGAAGTTCTACAGAGAACCAGAGAAGATCAACTGTCCAGAGAAGGACTCTAGTCTAGTGAAGATCTCCTGTTCCAAGAAGAGCTCCAGCCTAGTGACATTCTCCTGTACAGAGAAGGTATCTGGTCCTGTGAAGATCTCCTGTCCAGAGAAGGTCTCCAGCCTAGTGAAGATCTTATGCCCAGTGGTCAGCCTTGTGAAGGTCTCTATTCCAGTTTAGATCTAATATCCATATAAGGTCTTGAGCCTTGAGAAGTTCCCCTGTTCAGATTATGCCTCAAATCTAGTGAAGATCTCCTGTTCAGAGTAGATATCCAGCCTAGTGAAGATCTCCTGTCCAGAGAAGTTTGCCAGCCTCGTGAAGATCTCCTATCTAGAGATGGTTTCCAGCCTCGTGAAGATCTCATGTCCAGAGAAGGTCTCTAGCCTAGTGAAGATCTCCTGTCCAGAGATGATTTCCAGTCTAATGAAGATCTCCTGTCCAGAGAAAGTCTCCAGCCTAGTGACTATCTACTGTCCCAAGAAGGTCTCTAACATAGCAACTATCTCCTGTCCCGAGAAGGTCTTTAGTCCAGTGAAGATCTCCTGTCTAGAGTAGGTCTCTAGACTAGTGATGATCTCCTGATCAGAGAAGGTGTCCAGCACAGTGAATTTCTTGTGTCAGGAGGGCTCCAGCCTTATCATTATGGGCTCCTGCTCAGAGTAGCACACAGGTCCCTTTTACCTACACAACCATTCTTAGAGCACTGTGGACATGAAGAAGCAAGAAGACCTCCTACATCATGGTCAACCGTCTTGCGTCCCACAGGCTATTTCTAGTACGAGAGGCCAATAGACACAATCAGATATGGCAATAATGGCACCTACTAAGTCTGGGTGTTGTGACTACTTACTAAGTTCATGGGAGCCAGGAGGCGAATTAACACAGGGCCCGAGGCATGGGAGGATGGAGGCCCTTCTGCTGGCGCTGTGTGGACATTGAATGGGACAATGAGCTTACGGCTTGCCTCTTGTGAAAGTGAAATAGAGCTCGGGGCCCTGTAAGGTTTTTACTGGCTCCCTGGTGGGTCCCTATGCTTGTGGGGTCCCTGGACAACTGCCTAGTGTACTGTGTATACTGCTTTAGCACCCCAGGGCTGTTCACCTCAGGTTTCACCAGTAGCCCAAAGAACTTTTCCAAAAGGAAGATAGCATAAAGACCACCCAATACGGCCCGAGGCTTCCAATTGTGGGTACGGTCTTCTTCTTCATGACTGTGGTTGGTGTCGCTGTGTGAGTGGAGGCCCAGGAACTGTAGATTCAGAACATAGATATGGTCAGGAATGAGACGAGGACATAAGTGCCCCCTCAGCCTTGTGTGCAGCCAGTAGGGGGCCGAATGGTTTCCTAAGAGCAGTCTGTTACCTGAGGGATCAGGTGCAGGACCGCATCTCCAGTCAGGGACCCCACTGCCAGGCTGACGAAGAACTGAATGACGTACTGGTAGACAGCAGAGCAGGAAGTACACAGCAGGACCACAATGCCGAACAGTGCGCACAGGCAAATCACCAGCGTGGCCACACTGGCGTAGATGTATTCTGTGGAGAGCAAAGCGGCCAGGGGTCAGCAGAGACATGTCCTGGGGCTTCTGACATTATGTACATTAAAGGCGGAGGTGAGGAGGGGGCGAGGAGAGGTGAGCAGGAGGTGAGGAGAGGTGAGCAGGAGGTGAGGAGGAGGTGAGGAGGGGTGAGCAGGAGGTGAGGAGAGGTGAGCAGGAGGTGAGGAGGAGGTGAGGAGAGGTGAGCAGGAGGTGAGGAGGAGGTGAGGAGAGGTGAGCAGGAGGTGAGGAGGAGGTGAGCAGGAGGTGAGGAGAGGTGAGCAGGAGGTGAGGAGAGGTGAGCAGGAGGTGAGGAGAGGTGAGCAGGAGGTGAGGAGGGATGAGCAGGAGGTGAGGAGAGGTGAGCAGGAGGTGAGGAGGGGTGAGCAGGAGGTGAGGGATGAGCAGGAGGTGAGGAGGGATGAGCAGGAGGTGAGGAGGGATGAGCAGGAGGTGAGGAGGGATGAGCAGGAGGTGAGGAGAGATGAGCAGGAGGTGAGGAGGGGTGAGCAGGAGGTGAGGAGGGATGAGCAGGAGGTGAGGAGGGATGAGCAGGAGGTGAGGAGAGGTGAGCAGGAGGTGAGGAGGGATGAGCAGGAGGTGAGGAGGGATGAGCAGGAGGTGAGGAGGGATGAGCAGGAGGTGAGGAGGGATGAGCAGGAGGTGAGCAGGAGGTGAGGAGGAGGTGAGGAGGAGGAGAGCAGGAGGTGAGGAGGGATGAGCAGGAGGTGAGGAGGAGGTGAGGAGAGGTGAGCAGGAGGTGAGGAGGAGGAGAGCAGGAGGTGAGGAGAGGTGAGCAGGAGGTGAGGAGGAGGTGAGCAGGAGGTGAGGAGGAGGTGAGGAGGAGGTGAGGAGAGGTGAGCAGGAGGAGAGAGGAGCAGGAGGTGAGGGGGAGGTGAGGGGAGGTGAGGAAGGTGAGCAGGAGTTAGGAGGAGGAGAGCAAGGTGAGGGAGGTAGCGGGGGTGAGGAGAGGTGAGCAGGAGGGGAGGAGGGGGGAGGGAGGTGAGCAGGAGTGAGCAGGGTGAGGAGGTGAGGAGAGGGAAACAGGGGGTGAGGAGGATGAGCAGGAGTGGAGGATTTAGGAGAGGTGTGGAGCAGGAGGTGGAGGGGGTAGGGAGGGGTGAGGAGAGGTGAGCAGGAGGTGAGGAGGAGGAGAGCAGGAGGTGAGCAGGAGGTGAGGAGAGGTACATGAGGTGGAGGAGAGGTACCGGAAAGGTAGGGGGAGGTGAGGGAGGGGGGTGGGAGGGGTTTAGCAGGAGGTGAGGAGAGGTGAGGAGCAGGGGGTGGAGGAGAGGTGAGGAGCAGGGGGTGGAGGAGAGGGGCAGGGGCGGGAGGTGAGGTGAGGGGGGTTTGGGAGCAGTGGGGTTGGCAGGAGGTGAGGAGAGGTGAGAGGTGAGCAGGAGGTTGAAGGAGGAGGGGGGAAAAGGGAGGGGAGGAGAGGGGAGGAGGGGCGGGTTTTTGAGGAGGAGGAGAGCGGGGGGTTGGGGCGGGAGGTGAGGAGGGGTTGGAAGGTGAGCGGGGAGGTAAGAGGGGTGAGGAGGGGTGAGCAGGGGGGGAGAGGGGGGAAAAAGCAGGAGGGGGGAAAGGGTGAGCAGGAGGTGGGGAAAGAGGTGACAGGAGTGAGAGGTGAGCAGGAGGAGAGGAGAGGTGAGCAGGAGGTGAGGAGGGGGAGAGCAGGGGGTTGAGGGGGGGAAAGGGGCAGGAGGTGAGCGGGAAAGGGGGACCAGGGAGGGAAAAGGGACCCAGGGGGGGGGGTGGGGAAGGTAAAGCGGGAGGGGGATAAAGCAGGAGGTGGGGAAAGGGGTGAGCAGGAGGTGGGGAAGGAATTACAATGAGTGAGGAGGGGGGACCCAGGGGGGTGGGGAGGGATGAGTGGGAGGTGGGGAGGGGGCGAGCAGGGTAGGGGATAGGGAAAAAAGGAAAAAAGGGGGGTTGAAAAAATTTTAAAAGGGGGTTTGGCTTTGTGTTCCTCCCCCCTTTTTCCTCTTAGGAAAAACCATATTTTTGGGGTTTAAATTTTTGACACTTTTTTAGGTCCCCAAAATTAATACAGTTGAAAAAAGACAAAATGTTCAACCAAAAAACGGGGAAAGAAGAGGAAAAGGGGGAAGAGAAAATGAGGGGATTGTTAAGTTTTAACCCCCAGCGCAGGCCCGAACTCCAGGCCGTGTGGGCCCCTTGGGGGGCCCCGAGCCGAGCCTTTCCTGCCCGGTGCAGGAGAACCCCCCCGGGAAAACCCCCCAAACCGACAGATGTGTCCCCCTCCGGGGAACCCCCGCCCCCTCCCCCCCAACACGCCCCCCCCTTCCCCCGGTACCGCCCCCTCCCCCAGCACTGTCCCCCCCTCCTAGTACTGCCCCCCCCCCTAAAACCCCCCTACCACACTCACCCCAACACTGACCCCCGACCACACTGTTTTTCCCCCCCCCTAGCCACTGTCCCCCCCCCCTACACCCGAACCCCCTCCCAAGCCCCCTTAAACCCGAGCCCCCCCCCCTACACTGACCCCCCCCTACACTGTTTCCCCCCCCCAGCACTCCCCTCCCAGCACTTGTCCCCTCCTAGCAAGGCCCCCTCCTAGCAATGAGCCCCCCCTTTCCTTAGCCCCTGAGCCCCCCTCCCCCCCAAAAACTGGGGCCCCCCCCCCCCCTAAAACCAAAAAGAAAAACCCCCCCCCTCCCCAACCACCAGCCGCCTCCTAAAACTGAGGGCCCCCTCCACAAAAACTGAGCCCCCCCTTCCCTTTGCACTGGTTCCCCCTCCTTTGGGAAAATGAGCCCCCTCCTACAAATTGGGGCTTTCCCCCCATAACCACCCGGCCCCCCCCCCCTAAAAACCAAAAAAGGAGGGCCCCCCCCCTAGCACACCCCGAGCCCCCCCCCCCTTTGCCCCTTGGGAGCCCCCTCCTACACTTGGGGGCCCCCCCTCCTAAACCCCGAGGCCCCCCCCTCCTAAAAACCCCCCCGAGCCCCCCCCCCCTAGCACTGTCCCCTCCTACCACTGTCCCCTCCTAGCACTGAACCCCCCCCCTAAAACTGAGCCCCCCACCCTTCCCCCCCCCAAAAACCCGGGGGCCCCTTCCCCAGCATTTTTCCCCCCCCCCTAAAACCCCCCTGAGCCCCCTCCCCAGCACTAAACCCCCCCCCTAGCCCCCTGGGGGCCCCCCCTAGCCCCCCTTTTTTTCCAAAAACCCCCCTAGCACTTTTGGACCCCCCCCCCCCTGGCCCCCCCAATTTTTCCCCTCCTAGCACTGAGCCCCCTCCTAGCATTGTCCCCTCCTAGCACTGAGCTCCCTCCTAGCACTGAGCCCCCTCCTAGCACTGAGCCCCCTCCTAGCACTGAGCCTCCTCCTAGCACTGAGCCCCCTCCTAGCACTGAGCCCCCCCTAGCCAACCGAGCCCCCCTCCTAACACTGAGGCCCTCCCAAACACTGAGCCCCCCCCCTAGCATTGTCCCCTCCAGCACTGAGCCCCTCCTGCACGAGCCCCCTCCTAGCACTGTCCCCCCTCCTAGCACTGCCCCCCCTCCTAGCACTGTCCCCCCTCCTGGAACTGCCCCCCTCCTAGCACTGCCCCCTCCTAGCACTGCCCCCCTCCTAGCACTGAACCCCCTCCTAGCACTGCCCCCCCTCCTAGCACTGTCCCCCCTCCTAGCCTCCCCCCTCCTACACTGTGCCCCCTCCTATCACTGAGCCCCCTCCTAACACTGAGCCCCCCTCCTAGCACTTCCCCCCCCTAGCAAGTCCCCCCCCCCACACTGTGCCCCCTCCTAGCACGTCCCCCCCCCCAGCCTGCCCCCCCCCCCTAGCACTGGCCCCCCCCTACACTGACCCCTCACTTTTTAAAGCCTACCCCTCCTAGCACTTCCCCCTACACGAGCCCCCCCCGCCGCACTTTGTACCTCCCAGCACGAGACACCCCCCCCCCCAGCACAGCCCCTCCTAGCACTGCCCCCCCACACCCCCCTCCTAGCACTGGCCCCCCCCCCCCCTAGCAACTGTCCCCCCCCAGCACTGAGCCCCCTCCCAGCACTGCCCCCCAAAGACCCCCTCCTAGCACTGGCCCCCTCCTGCATTGCCCCCCCTCCCTTAGCACTGAGCCCCCGCCTAGCACTGTGCCCCCTCCTAGCACTGGCCCCCCCCCTCCTAGCACGAGGCCCCCCCCCTACACTGTACCTCCCAGCACTGACACTCCTAGCACTGAGCCCCCTCCACACTGAGCCCCCCCCCTACACTGCCCCCCCTCCTACCGCCCCCCCTCCCACCTGCCCCCTCCTACACTGACCCCCTCCTAGCCTACCCCCCCTTCCTAGCACTGCCCCCCTCCTCACACTGAACCCCCCCCCCTACATTTTTCCCCTCCTACACTGCCCCTCCTGCATGACCTCCCCTAGCACGACCCCCTCCTAGCACTGGGGCCCCTCCTAGCATGACCCCCCCTAGAACCCCCCCCGCCGACCCCCCCTAGCACTGTCCCCCCCCTACACTGCGCCCCCTCCTAGCACTGAGCCCCCTCCTAGCACTGAGCCCCCCTCCTAGCACTGTCCTCTCCTAGCACTGTCCCCTCCTAGCACTGAGCCGCCCCTTCCTAGCACTGCCCCCTCCTCACACTGAGCCCCCTCCTAGCATTGTCCCCTCCTAGCACTGAGCCCCCTCCTAGCACTGCCCCCTCCTAGCACTGAACCCCCTCCTAGCATTTAGCCCCCTCCTAGCACTGCCCCCTCCTACCACTGAGCCCCCCCCACATTGTTTCCCCCCTACACTGAGCCCCCTCCAGCACTGAGCCCCCTCCAAGCATTTACCCCCTCCTACACTTTTCCCCCTAGCACGCCCCCCCTCCTAGCACTGACCCCCTCCTACACTTCCCTCCTAACTGCCCCCCCTACACTGACCCCCCTCCTAGCACTGCCCCCTCCTCACCTGAGCCCCCCTCCTCGCATTTGCCCCTCCTACACTGCCCCCCCCCTAGCACTGAGCCCCCCCCTACACTGACCCCCCCTACACTGAGCCCCTCCTACACTGACCCCCTCCTAGCACTTGACCCCCTCCTGCCTGAGCCCCCCTCCTACACGTCCCCTCCTGCACTGGCCCCCCTCCTAGCCCTGAGCCCCCCCCCTACACTGAAAACCCCCCTCCTACACTGTCCCCCCCTAGCACGCCCCCCCCTACACTACCGCCCCTTTCCACACGCCCCCCTTTCCCCCACACTGAGCCCCCTCCTAGCTTTCCCCTCCTAGCACTGAGCCCCTCCAGCACCCCCCCCCCCCTAGCACGCCCCCCTCCTAGCCCTTTGCCCCCTCCTAGCACTGCCCCCCCCCCTAGCACTGAGCCCCCTCTCAGCTTGCCCCCCCCAGCACGAGCCCCCCCAGCACTGAGCCCCCCCCAAACATTTAGCCCCCCCCCTACACTGCCCCCTCAAACACTTCCCCTCTCCTACACTGACCCCCCCTAGCCTGTCCCCCTACACTGAGCCCCTCCTAGCACTGCCCCCCCTAGCACTGGCCCCCCCCTAGCACTGACCCCCCCCTACACATGCCCCCACCTACACCTGCCCCCCTCTCTACACTGCCCCCCCCCCCTACACTGAGCCCCCCCCTAACACTGAGCCCCCCTAGCACTGACCCCCTCCTACACTGAGCCTCCTCCTACACTGGCCCCCCCCCCTAGCACTGGCCCCCCTAGCACTGGCCCCCTCCCACACTGCCCCCCCCACATGAGCCCCCCCCTACACTTCCCCTCCTAGCACTGCCCCTCCAACACTGCCCCCTCCTAGATTTCCCCTCCTAGCACTGACCCCTCCTAGCACTGAGCCCCCCCCCTACCTGACCTCCCCCCTAGCCCAAGAGCCCCCCCACACTGAGCCCCCCCCTAGCACTGCCCCCTCCTACACTCCCCCCCCCTAGCACTGAGCCCCCCCCCAGCACTGACCCCCCCCCTAGCACTGAGCCCCCCCCTACACTGACCCCCCCTAGACTGGCCCCCTCCAGCACGCCCCTCCCCACACGGCCCCCCCTACATTTCCCCCCTAGCACTGACCCCCTCCTACACTGCCCCCTCCAGCCCCCTGGCCCCCTCCTAGCAATGAGCCCCCCCCTACACTGCCCCCTCCTACCCCTGACCCCCCCTACCCCCTGCCCCCCCTACACTGAGCCCCCCCTAGCATGAGCCCCCTCCAGCACTGTCCCCCCTAGCAAATACCCTCCCCCCCAACTGACCCCCTCCTAGCACTGAGCCCCCCTACACTTCCCCCCCTACAACCCCCCCTAGCACTGGCCCCTCCTAGCATGAGCCCCCCACCTACACTGAGCCCCCCTCCAAACACTGAGCCCCCCCCCAGAAATGTCCCCTCCACACTTGCCCCCCCCCCCAGCACTGCCCCCCCCCCCTAAACGCCCCCCCCTAGCACGCCCCCTCCAGCACTGCCCCCCCCCTACACGCCCCCTCCTAGCACTTCCCCCCCTAGCACACCCCCTCCTAACACTGGGCCCCCCCTACACTTTAGCCCCTCCTAGCACTGGCCCCCTCCTCACTGACCCCCTCCTAACACTGACCCCCCCCTACACGAGCCCCCTCCAGCAGTCCCCCCCCTACACCCCGCCCCCCTCCTAGCACTGAGCCCCCTCCTAGCACTGCCCCCCGCCTAGCACGGCCCCCCCTCCTGTACTTAAATGCTCCCCCTACACTGGCCCCCCTCCACACTGTCCCCCCTCCTAGCACTGGCCCCTCCTACACAGCCCCCTCCTAGCCTGGCCCCCTCCTACACTGAGCCCCTCCAGCACTTCCCCCCCCCCCCTACACTGGCCCCCCTAGCACTGCCCCCCCCCTGAAGCCCCCCCCCCTAGCACTGCCCCCCCTCCCCCGCCTCCCCAGCCCCCTCCTAGCACTGTACACTCCTAGCACTTTACACTCCTAGCACTGAGCCCCCTCCTAGCACTGAGCCCCCTCCTAGCACTGAGCCCCCTCCTAGCACTGAGCCCCCTCCTAGCACTGAGCCCCCTCCTAGCACTGAGCCCCCTCCTAGCACTGTCCCCTCCTAGCACTGAGCCCCCTCCTAGCACTGCCCCCTCCTAGCACTGTCCCCTCCTAGCACTGAGCCCCCCCTCCTAGCACTGAGCCCCCCCTCCTAGCACTTAGGCCCATCCTAGCACTGAGCCCCCCCTCCTAGCACTGTGCCCCCTCCTAGCACTGCCCCCCCCTCCTAGCACTGCCCCCCCTCCTAGCACTGAGCCCCCTCCTAGCACTGTACACTCCTAGCACTGTCTCCTCCTAGCACTGTCCTCCCTCCTAGCACTGTCCCCTTCTAGCACTGTCTCCTCCTAGCACTGTCCCCCCTACTAGCACTGCCCCCTCCTAGCACTGTCCCCTCCTAGCACTGTCCCCCCTCCTAGCACTGTCCCCTCCTAGCACTGAGCCCCCTCCTAGCACTGAGCCCCCTCCTAGCACTGCCCCCCCCTCCTAGCACTGCCCCCTCCTAGCACTGTACACTCCTAGCACTTTACACTCCTAGCACTGAGCCCCTCCTAGCACTGAGCTTAGCCCCACCCCTCAGCACTGTAGCCACCCTCCTAGCACTGTGCCCCCTCCTAATGCATCTGCCCCCCCCTGCCTCCTAGCACTGCCCCCCCTCCTAGCACTGGCCCCCCTCCTAGCACTGAGCCCCCTCCTAGCACTCTCCCCCCTCCTAGCACTGTACACTCCTAGCACTGTCCCCTCCTAGCACTGAGCCCCCTCCTAGCACTGAGCCCCTCCTAGCACTGTCCCCCTCCTAGCACTGTACACTCCTAGCATTGTCCCTCCTAGCACTGAACCCCCTCCTAGCACTGACCCCTCCTACACGGCCCCTCCAGCACTGAGCCCCCTCAGCATTGTCCCCTCCTAGCACTGTACACTCCTAGCACTGAGCCCCCCTCCTAGCACTGTCCCCTCCTAGCACTGAGCCCCTCCTAGCACTGAGCCCCCTCCTAGCACTGTGCCCCCTCCTAGCACTGCCCCCCTCCTAGCACTGCCCCCTCCTAGCACTGAGCCCCCTCCTAGCACTGAGCCCCCTCCTAGCACTTCACCCCTCCTAGCACTGAGCCCCCTCCTAGCACTGAGCCCCCTCCTAGCACTGAGCCCCCTCCTAGCACTGAGCCCCTCCTAGCACTGAGCCCCCTCCTAGCACTGAGCCCCCTCCTAGCACTGTCCCCTCCTAGCACTGAGCTCCCTCCTAGCACTGTGCCCCCTCCTAGCATTGTCCCCTCCTAGCACTGAGCTCCCTCCTAGCACTGAGCCCCCTCCTAGCACTGTGCCCCCTCCTAGCACTGCCCCCCCTCCTAGCACTGCCCCCCCTCCTAGCACTGAGCCCCCTCCTAGCACTGCCCCCTCCTAGCACTGTCCCCTTCTAGCACTGACTCCTCCTAGCACTGCCCCCTCCTAGCACTGTACACTCCTAGCACTGTCCCCTCCTAGCACTGCCCCCTCCTAGCATTGTCCCCTCCTAGCACTGAGCCCCTCCTAGCACTGAGCCCCCTCCTAGCACTGCCCCCTCCTAGCACTGTCCCCTCCTAGCACTGTCCCCCCCTCCTAGCACTGTCCCCCCTCCTAGCACTGCCTCCCTCCTAGCACTGAGCCCCCTCCTAGCACTGAGCCCCCTCCTAGCACTGAGCCCCCTCCTAGCACTGTCCCCTCCTAGCACTGAGCCCCCTCCTAGCACTGAGCCCCCTCCTAGCACTCCACCACCTCTAGCACTGTACACTCCTAGCACTGTCCCCTCCTAGCACTGCCCCTTCCTAGCATTGTCCCCTCCTAGCACTGAGCCCCCTCCTAACACTGAGGCGCCCCCTCAGCACATGACCCCACCTAGCACCTTTTCCCCCCACTCCATCCTAGCACTATAAAATCCTAGCATTGAGCCCACTCCTATCAACTAGACCCAATCCTGGTAGTCACTGATGCCCCCCCTGCACTGAGGCCCCCTCCTACACTGTCCCCTCTAGCCCCTGGCACCCACTCCAGCAGCTGTACAATCCTAGCAACTGCCCCCCGTTGTAGGGCCAGCCCTAAGCTGCCCCTGCCCTAGCACTGTACACTCCTAGCAAATTTGGCCCCCTCCTACATTGAGTCCCCTACTATCAATGAGCCCCCTCCTAGCACTTCCCCTCCTAGCACGCCCCCCTCCTAGCATGTACACTCCTACACGTCCCCCCTCCTAGCACTGAGCCCCCTCCTAGCACTGAGCCCACTCCTAACACTGTACATGCCTAGCACTGAGCTCCCCCCTAGCACTGCACCCCCTCCGAGCCGAACCCCCTAGCATGTCCCCCTCCTACACTGACCCCCCCCTCACGTACACTCCTAGCACTGTCCCCTCCTAGCACTGCCCCCCCTCCTAGCACGTACACCTCCTACACTGTCCCCTCCTAACACTGAGCCCCCTCCTAGCACTGAGCCCCCGCCTAGCACTGGCCCCCACCAAGCACTGTCCCCCCTAGATGCCCCCCCTCCTAGCACAGCCCCCTCCTAGCACTGTCCCCCCCCAAAAACTCCCCCCCCTCCTACACGTACACTCCTAGCACTGTCCCCTCCTAGCACTGCCCCCCTCCTAGCACTGTCCCCTCCTAGCACTGCCCCCCCCTCCTAGCACTGAGCCCCCTCCTAGCACTGTCCCCTCCTAGCACTGTCCCCTCCTAGCACTGCCCCCCCTCCTAGCACTGTACACTCCTAGCACTGAGCCCCCTCCTAGCACTGAGCCCCCTCCTAGCACTGTCCCCTCCTAGCACTGAGCCCCCTCCTAGCACTGAGCCCCCTCCTAGCACTGTCCCCTCCTAGCACTGAGCCCCCTCCTAGCACTGTCCCCTCCTAGCACTGAGCCCCCTCCTAGCACTGAGCCCCCTCCTAGCACTGAGCCCCCTCCTAGCACTGTCCCCTCCTAGCACTGAGCCCCCACATATCCTACCACCCACTGAGGATAATGGTTGATCCAGGTAGAGTCTGGCCTCCAGCCACAGAGGCCACCATATGGCACATTTACCCCTCACACAGCTCCTGAGTCCTCCAGACTATAACATCCACCAATTCCGTCTCATTATAAAACACACATATAATCCTGGGTAGTCAGAGCCCCGCCCCGCTTATCCTGAGGACCCGCCCACACCACATATCATTATCTAGGACCATCAGTGGTGGGGGGCACCCACTCTCAGCGGTGCTCAGTTGTCCATCGGTGGCCCCGTGTTGGTGATGGTCCGGGCAGATCCCGAGGAGCTGCTGCTGGATGAGGCTGCTGCTGACATCTCCGAACCTCTCCGGGGAAATGTCCTTCTCTATGTCCACCCCGTGTATGGCCAGGATGTCCCGGGGGGCTAAAGCAGGTCTGGGGGGCAGGAAACACAAATTCATGTAAGCAATGCACAGTACTACTTCTGTATATTTGGACACTGCACAGTACTACTTCTGTATATTTGGACACTGCACAGTACTACTTCTGTATTTTTTGGGCACGGCACCCAGTATAAGACCTGGTATAACAGCAGCATTGTGAGCGTAGCTCTGGAGGACATGCAGAATGTTTGCAGTGCTGCGGAGCATGATGTTTGGTTCTGTGCAGGACACTCGTGTCTCAAGGTCAGGTCAGGATGTAGCCACCTGCAAACGCACCTGGTCCCAGTGATGTATGTGAACGTCCCTGGGAGTCACGCTGCGCCGGCGTCTCTGGTTTCCAGTGATCTGGTTGTTGTGATCTGCATCGTGGCTGTGGTCATGGTCGTGGTCATGGATGTGGTCATGGACATGATCATGGTTGTGGTCATGGTCATGGTCGTGGTCATGGTCAGGATCGTGGTCATGGTTGTGGTCATGGTCATGGTTCTCCTTATGGTCATGGTCGTGGTCCTCTTCATTCAAAAGTTTTAGAGTTTTCATGAGGTTACTGAGTCCTGGAATGAGAAGAACACAAGGGAATTAATAGGTTTGGTGCACAGAGAAGATACATATCCATGAAGTAGAGTCTGAGGAGATATGGAACAACTGGCTGATGAAAGAATGATGGAGAAGACAGAAAATAAGAGGGCACTTAGTGAAAAAGATCAAATGGCGAGCGTTGATGGAGTGGACGGACTCTGATGATGAGGGGTGATGGAGTGGACGGGCTCTGATGATGAGGGGTGATGGAGTGGACAGACTCTGATGATGAGAGGTGATGGAGTGGACAGGCTCTGATGATGAGAGGTGATGGAGTGGACAGGCTCTGATGATGAGGGGTGATGGAGTGGACAGGTTCTGATGATGAGGGGTGATGGAGTGGACAGGCTCTGATGATGAGAGGTGATGGAGTGGACAGGTTCTGATGATGAGAGGTGATGGAGTGGACAGGCTCTGATGATGAGAGGTGATGGAGTGGACAGGCTCTGATGATGAGAGGTGATGGAGTGGACAGGCTCTGATGATGAGGGGTGATGGAGTGGACAGACTCTGATGATGAACGGTGATGGAGTGGACGGGCCTCGATCATGAGGGTGATGGGAGTGAGACGTGACTCTGAATGATGAGGGGTGTTGGAGTGGACAGGGTCTGATGATGAGGGGTGATGGAGTGGACAGGTTCTGATGATGAGAGGTGATGGAGTGGACAGGTTCTGATGATGAGGGGTGATGGAGTGGACGGGCTCTGATGATGAACGGTGATGGAGTGGACGGGCTCTGATGATGAGGGGTGATGGAGTGGACGGACTCTGATGATGAGGGGTGATGGAGTGGACAGGTTCTGATGATGAGAGGTGATGGAGTGGACAGGCTCTGATGATGAGAGGTGATGGAGTGGACAGGCTCCGATGATGAGGGGTGGTGGAGTGGACGGACTCTGATGATGAGGGGTGATGGATTGGACAGGTTCTGATGATGAGAGGTGATGGAGTGGACAGGCTCTGATGATGAGAGGTGATGGAGTGGACAGGCTCTGATGATGAGGGGTGATGGAGTGGACAGGCTCTGATGATGAGGGATGATGGAGTGGACGGGATCTGATGATGAGGGGTGATGGAGTGGACGGGATCTGATGATGAGGGGTGATGGAGTGGACGGGCTCTGATGATGAGAGGTGATGGAGTGGACAGGTTCTGATGATGAGGGGTGATGGAGTGGACAGGTTCTGATGATGAGAGGTGATGGAGTGGACAGGCTCTGATGATGAGGGGTGATGGAGTGGACAGACTCTGATGATGAACGGTGATGGAGTGGATGGGCTCTGATGATGAGGGGTGATGGAGTGGACAGGCTCCGATGATGAGGGATGATGGAGTGGACGGGATCTGATGATGAGGGGTGATGGAGTGGACAGGTTCTGATGATGAGGGGTGATGGAGTGGACGGGCTCTGATGATGAGAGGTGATGGAGTGGACAGGCTCCGATGATGAGGGATGATGGAGTGGACGGGATCTGATGATGAGAGGTGATGGAGTGGACAAGATCTGAAGATCAGAGGTGATTGGAGTGACGGGATCTGATATGAAGGTGATGAGTGGACGGGCTGTTATGATGAGGGGTGATGGAGTGGACAGGCTCCGATGATGAGGGATGATGGAGTGGACGGGATCTGATGATGAGAGGTGATGGACTGGACAGGCTCTGATGATGAGGGGTGATGGAGTGGAAAGGTTCTGATGATGAGGGGTGATGGAGTGGACAGGTTCTGATGATGAGGGGTGATGGAGTGGACAGGTTCTGATGATGAGGGGTGATGGACTGGACAGGTTCTGATGATGAGAGGTGATGGAGTGGACGGGATCTGATGATGAGAGGTGATGGAGTGGACAGGTTCTGATGATGAGGGGTGATGGACTGGACAGGTTCTGATGATGAGAGGTGATGGAGTGGACAGGCTCTGATGATGAGGGGTGATGGAGTGGACAGGTTCTGATGATGAGGGGTGATGGACTGGACAGGTTCTGATGATGAGAGGTGATGGAGTGGACAGGTTCTGATGATGAGGGGTGATGGAGTGGACGGTTCTGAATGAATGGGTGGTGATGGAGTGGACGGGCTATGATGATGAGGGGTGATGGAGTGGACAGGCTCTGATGATGAGGGGTGATGGAGTGGACGAGCTCTGATGATGAGAGGTGATGGAGTGGACAGGCTCCGATGATGAGGGGTGATGGAGTTGACGGGCTCTGATGATGAGGGGTGATGGAGTGGACAGGCTCTGATGATGAGAGGTGATGGAGTGGACGGGCTCTGATGATGAGAGGTGATGGAGTGGACGGGCTCTGATGATGAGGGGTGATGGAGTGGACGGGCTCTGATGATGAGAGGTGATGGAGTGGACAGGCTCTGATGATGAGGGGTGATGGAGTGGACGGGTTCTGATGATGAGGGGTGATGGAGTGGATGGGCTCTGATGATGAGAGTTGATGGACTGGACAAGTTCTGATGATGAGAGGTGATGGAGTGGATGGGCTCTGATGATGAGGGGTGATGGAGTGGACAGGCTCTGATGATGAGAGGTGATGGAGTGGACAGGTTCTGATGATGAGAGGTGATGGAGTGGACAGGTTCTGATGATGAGAGGTGATGGAGTGGACGAGCTCTGATGATGAGGGGTGATGGAGTGGACAGGCTCTGATGATGAGAGGTGATGGAGTGGACAGGCTCTGATGATGAGGGGTGATGGAGTGGACGGGTTCTGATGATGAGAGGTGATGGAGTGGACAGGCTCTGATGATGAGGGGTGATGGAGTGGACGGGCTCTGATGATGAGAGGTGATGGAGTGGACAGGCTCTGATGATGAGAGGTGATGGAGTGGACGGGCTCTGAGTAGAGGTGATGGAGTGGACAGGCTCTGATGATGAGGGGTGATGGAGTGGACAGGCTCTGATGATGAGGGGTGATGGAGTGGACGGGCTCTGAAGATGAGCGTTGATGGAGTGGACGGGCTATGATGATGAGGGGTGATGGAGTGGACGGGCTCTGATGAGTGATTGTGAGAGAGACGGGCTCGATGATGAGGGGTGGTGGAGTGGACAGGCTCTGATGATGAGGGGTGATGGAGTGGACAGACTCTGATGATGAGAGGTGATGGAGTGGACAGGCTCTGATGATGAGGGGTGATGGAGTGGACGGGCTCTGATGATGAGAGGTGATGGAGTGGACGGGCTCTGATGATGAGGGGTGATGGAGTGGACGGGATCTGATGATGAGGGGTGATGGAGTGGACAGGCTCTGATGATGAGGGGTGATGGAGTGGACGGGCTCTGATGATGAGAGGTGATGGAGTGGACAGGCTCCGATGATGAGGGGTGATGGAGTTGACGGGCTATGATGATGAGGGGTGATGGAGTGGACAGGCTCTGATGATGAGAGGTGATGGAGTGGACGGGCTCTGATGTTGAGAGGTGATGGAGTGGACAGGCTCTGATGATGAGGGGTGATGGAGTGGACGGGCTCTGATGATGAGAGGTGATGGAGTGGACAGGCTCTGATGATGAGGGGTGATGGAGTGGACGGGTTCTGATGATGAGGGGTGATGGAGTGGACGGGCTCTGATGATGAGAGGTGATGGAGTGGACGGGTTCTGATGATGAGGGGTGATGGAGTGGACGGGCTCTGATGATGAGAGGTGATGGAGTGGACGGGCTCTGATGATGAGAGGTGATGGAGTGGACGGGTTCTGATGATGAGGGGTGATGGAGTGGACGGGCTCTGATGATGAGGGGTGATGGAGTGGACAGGTTCTGATGATGAGAGGTGATGGAGTGGACAGGTTCTGATGATGAGTGGTGATGGAGTGGACGGGCTCTGATGATGAGGGGTGATGGAGTGGACGGGCTCTGATGATGAGGGGTGATGGAGTGGACGGGCTCTGATGATGAGGGGTGATGGAGTGGACGGGCTCTGATGATGAGGGGTGATGGAGTGGACGGGTTCTGATGATGAGAGGTGATGGAGTGGACGGGTTCTGATGATGAGAGGTGATGGAGTGGACGGGCTCTGATGATGAGAGGTGATGGAGTGGACAGGCTCTGATGATGAGAGGTGATTGAGTGGACGGTTCTGATGATGAGAGTGATAGAGTGGACGGGTCTCTGATGATGAGAGGTGATGGAGTGGACGGGCTCTGATGATGAGTGGTGATGGAGTGGACCGGCTCCGATGATGAGTGGTGATGGAGTGGAATGGGTCTTATGCTGAGTGGTGATGGAGTGGACGTTCTCTGATGATGAGGGGTGATGGAGTGGACGGGTTCTGATGATGAGGGGTGATGGAGTGGACAGGCTCCGATGATGAGGGATGAGTAGATACGCTCTGATGAGGGGATGATAGAGTAGAAGGTTTCCTGGCATCTAGACCTCATTAATGTCTATTGCAGGATTTCTTCTGTTAGGAGTTTAGTAAGGTTTAGGGTAGGGTGAGCTTCCAGATCAGGGTCGTGCTCGTCGGGGCGGTGACCCCACTTACAGTTAGGAAGAGTGTTTATCAGTATTTCTAATAGTGGGGTAACTGTAATAATGATCGTTGTCATCTTTTTCATTAATATTAGTGGTTGACCTGTGGATATTACTATTGTACGCTTTTTCCAGGCTATTATATCATCCAACTGATCTGTGTTTATTCTGGGTGCACTGGTCATATGGGGGTGCACTGGTTATATGGGGGTTCACTGGTTACAGTATATGGGGGTGCACTGGTTATATGGGGGTGCACTGGTCATAAGGGGGTGCACTGGTTACAGTATATGGGGGTGCACTGGTTATATGGGGGTGCACTGGTTACAGTATATGGGGGTGCACTGGTTATATGGGGTGCACTGGTTACAGTATATGGGGGTGCACTGGTTACAGTAGATGGGGGTGCACTGGTTATATGGGGGTGCACTGGTTACAGTATATGGGGGTGCACTGGTTATATGGGGGTGCACTGGTTACAGTATATGGAAGTGCACTGGTTACAGTATATGGGGGTGCACTGGTTATATGGGGTGCACTGGTTACAGTATATGGGGGTGCACTGGTCATATGGGGGTGACGGTTACATAATGGAAGTGCACTGGTTACAGTATATGGGGGTGCACTGGTTATATGGGGTGCACTGGTTACAGTATATGGGGGTGCACTGGTCATATGGGGGTGCACTGGTTACAGTATATGGGGGTGCACTGGTCATATGGGGGTGCACTGGTTACAGTATATGGGAGTGCACTGGTTACAGTATATGGGGGTGCACTGGTTATATGGGGGTGCACTGGTTACAGTAATATGGTGGCATGAAGTTATATGGGGGTGCATGGTACAGTATATGGAGACACGGTTACATTATAGGGGGTGACTGGATATGGGTGCACTGGTTACAGTATATGGGGTGCACTGGTCATATGGGGTGCACTGGTTCGTGATGATGGGGGTGAAGTGGTAATAGGGGGTGCACTGGTTACGTATATGGGGTGGCAACTGTTATATGGTGCACTGGTACAGTATATGGGGTGCACTGGTTCATGATGGGGGTGCACTGGTACAGTTATGGGAGTGCACTGGTTACAGTATATGGGGGGCACGGTTATATGGGGTGTGCACGGTTACAGTATATGGGGTGCACGGTATATGGGCTGCACTGGTCACAGTATATGGAGTGCACTGGTTATTATGGGGGTGCACTGGTCTACAGTATATGGGGTGCTTGGTATATGGGTGCACTGGTTACAGTATATGGGGGTGCACTGGTCATATGGGGGGGCACTGGTTACAAGGGGGTGTTTCTGCTTTTCTCACCTGTTACATTGAGGCTGTTGTTGCCATAGGATTTGTAGATGTACTTGATGAAGTAATCGGATGGAGGCAGGACCGTCAGGCAGCTGCCCTCTAGGACCACCACCAGCAAGGCCTCCTCAATCATAGGGGTGACATGGTCGGGATCGGACGTCATGAGCAGGATATCCTCTGCATTCACACACACTCCGACCTGAAAGCAAACACAACCTTTTATGTAGAGAAATGTTCTTATTAAACCCAACTCCTCCTCCCCAACTGGAGCGGTGCCCTGGGGACTTCAGGAGGCCATGTCTCCTGCTTCCCTTTGACTGGTCAGCTCATGTGGTACTATAATCAACATACATTACTTAGTTCCTATCCTCACACAATTCACTTGCTCTCCTGCCTCATATTCTACCTTCTGACTAATCTGCTCCCTCACCCCAGTCACTTACCGTCCTGTCCCATATTCTTCTGATGGATCCACTATCTGCTCCTCATTTCAATCACCCATGGACCCAACTTCTGCACCTGTCGGACACCCCCATACTGTTCACTGCCCATCTTTTCCCATCATTGACTCCATAAGGTCCTTCTAGGGGCCGTGCGTCCATATGTGATCTGCTCTCCAGTCTCTCAGAATTGAAGAGCAACAATCAGATTGTGTCCAAACTGTCCTGTCCCCCAATCACAAGCTGTGAGAACTGGTTACAAACCTAATAACCAGGGGGTATTCCAGAATATGGGGACGGCTCCAGGGGACATTAGGTGACACATGTCCCCGAAAAAGAATGATAGAACAAGAGACAAGGAGTGAAGGTGTGACATTACCAGCTGGTGACTCATGGGCTCCTGTCTACTGAGGTGACCCCACTACTGGGGTCCTAGAAAGGACAGTCTCTAGAAAGGACAAAGGGTAGACAAGAGGCACCAAGAAGAAAGTCATGAAGACCATCAGTGTCTGGCAGTAGGTAAAGTATTGGCTTGCTGCTTAATGAGGAAACCACAACGGTCAAAATACAGCTCGGAGAAGACAGCAAATACTCACAGGAGGCAGAATCAAGAACTGAGTACATGACTCCGTGAAACACCCTTACTCATTAGTACCAAGGACTCTTTTCGCTCAGACATGGAGTGATGGGAGAATTACCAATAAATTTCACCTCATCCCTCCCTTGTCTTCTCTACATCACACTTGTCCCTTCCTTTACCTTCTCCTTTGTTCCTTCCTTTGCTTACTCCCTCTTCCCTTCCTTCACCTTCCCCCTCATTCCTTCCTATGCCTTCTTCCTCCTCCCTTCCTTCGCCTTCTCCCTCATCTCTTCCTTCTCCTTCCCCGTCATCCCTTCTTTTGCTTTCTCCTTGTCTCTTCCATCACCTTCTCCCTTGTCCCTTCCTTTGCCTTCGCCTTTGTCCATTCCTTTGCCTTCCCCTCATCCCTTCCTTAGCCTTCCGCTCATCCCGTCCTTTGCCTTCCCCTCATCCCTTCCTTCACCTTCCCCCTTGTCCTTATCTTTGCCTTCCCCCTGATCCTTTCCTTCGCCTTCCCCCTCGTCCCTTCCTAAACCTTCCCCCTTGTCTCTTCCTTCTCCTTCCCCCTTGTCCCTTCTTTTTCTTTCGCCTTGTCTCTTCCTTTGTCTTCACCCTCATCCCTTCCTTCGCCTTCCCTCTTGTCCTTTTCTTCGCCTCCCCCTCATCCTTTCCTTCACCTTCTCCCTTTTCCCTTCCTTCACCCTCCCCCTCCTCCCCTCCTTTGCCTTCTCCCTCATTCCTTCCTTCACCTTCCCCCTAATTCCTTCTTTCGCCTTCTCCCTCTTCCCTTCCTTCGCCTTCCCCCTCATCAATTCCGTTGCCTTCGCCCTCGTCCCTTTCATCGCCTTTACCCTTGTCTCTTCCTTCGCCTTTTCCCTTGTCCCTTTGTTTTCCTTCCCCCTCGCCCTTTCCTTTGCCTTCCTCCTTGTCCCTTCCTAAACCTTCACTCTTGTCCCTTCCTTCTCCTTCACCCTCGTTCCTTCTTTTGCTATCACCTTGTCTCTTCCTTTGTCTTCCTTCTCGTCCCTTCCTTCATCTTCCCCCTCGTCCCTTCCTTCATCTTCCCCCTCGTCCCTTCCTTCATCTTCCCCCTTGTCCATTCCTTCACCGTCCCCCTCGTTCCTTCCTTCGCCTTCCCCCTCAACCCTTCCTTGGCCTTCGCTGTCATCCCTTCCTTCGCCTTCCCCCTCATCACTTTCTTTGCCTTCGCCCTTGTCCCTTCCTTTGCCTTCCCCCTCGTCCCTTCCTTCACCTTTCCCCTTGTCCCTTCCTTTGCCTTCCCTCTAGTCCCTTCCTTTGCCTTCGCACTCATCCCTTCCTTTGTCTTCCCCTTGTCCCTTCCTTCACTTTCCCCTCGTTCCTTCCTTCGCCTTCCCCCTCGTCCCTTCCTTGGCCTTCGCCGTCGTCCCTTCCTTCACCTTCCTCCTCGTCTCTTCCTTTTCCTTCGCTCTTGTCCCTTCCTTTGCCTTTCCCCTCATCCCTTCCTTCGCCCTCCCACTTGTCCCTTCCTTTGCCTTCGCACTCATCCCTTCCTTGGTCTTCCCCTTGCCCCTTCCTTCACTTTCCCCTCGTTCCTTTTTTTTTTTTTTAAACATAATTTTTATTCAAAGTTTAAAACATATAAACAGAATTGAATTGGGCACAAGAGAAACAAGGTAGCGTCAGCTTACAACAAACAAAACATCCAAAATATATATGTCATCCTAGGAATAAAAAAGTAAATCGTTAACAGAGATATCAGTCACAATATAAACCTCCAAATAACCTATATATAGACAATAGAGTTAACACAATTATGAGGTAGAGCTGAGACTCTATGCACTGGTAAATAATACAATGCCAGCCCCCCCCCACAAAAAAAAAAATAAAAAATTAAGTACAAAACCAAAATAAACCATACCTATAACCTGGCACTTGGGTCATATTAATACACTAAATCGGTTTATCCAGGACGAGGGTTACTACAGGGCTGCTCTGGAATCAGAGTTGAGATATAATATACAATACAGTGAGGGCTTCGATTCTTTGGCTGAAGGTCGGGTGGGAACCATAGATGGGAATCGCCTTCGTAGGAAAAGGCAGCCCTCACAGCCGGGCAGATGAAGATGAGTGAAGTGGGTGGATTTCCAACTTCCAATCGACCCAGTTGACCCGCTAGACGGGAAGTAAGATACCAGGACGTGTACACGAAGGGCTTCATGACTTCCCTAATCTCATCCGAGGTGTAGAAGGTTTTTATAAAATCTCCCCATTTTTTAAAGAATTTAGAGGACTGGGTCTCCTTGGTTCTGATGACGTCCAGTTTATCCATCTCTAGATGGTGTTTGACGGAGCCGATCACTTCTTGGACTGAGGGGACATTAGAATCCAACCATTTTGAAAGTAGAGATCGTTTGGCCGTTAATAGAAAGATGTGCAGGAGCGGGAGGTTCTTACAATGATTTGGGAGGTTGTGGAATAACAGCTGGACCGGGTCAAGGCTTAGATCGGCTTGTAGGGAGGAATTGAGAGTGGTCACCAACCCATCCCAGAAATCTGCAGTAGTGTTATAGGACCAGATACTATGCAGAAAATCTGTTCGAGGGGCGTCACACTTAGGACATGCAGTGAGGCGGTCGGGACAGTTGGGGTGAGGGGGGATATTGAACCCAAATATGGCTGAGTGAGAGATTCTGAAGTAGCTGTCCTTCCACTTCTCATTGACAGTATGTTTACAGACGGCCCGCCACCCTTGTAGGATTTTCCCAGAGATATCCTGGTCGGAATACAGTTTTTTCCATTTGGTGAAGATTTTAGGGGGAGCTTTATCCCTTTTGTTATTTCGAAGCCTTGAATAAAGCATAGATAAGGAAGGGGTGGGTGAGAAGAGGGGGCCAATGATGTCATCGAATATATTTTGTCGAAAATGCACAAATGAGGCAAATTTACTTTTGAGAAATGAGGAAACTTGCGAAAAAGACAGGAAGTGGGAGGGGGGGAGGTCAAATATTGAAATAAATTCTGCAAGAGAATACATTTTTTGGTGTGCGGTATCAAATAGTTGGGAGAAATGCACTATCCTCCTATCTCTCCAGCATTTGAACTGGGGGTTGGCTAATCCAGCTTGGAATTCAGGATGGCCACCAAGCAAAAGATACCTACTAAGTTGGTATGGTAGGGATAACAAGGATCTGCTCGCCTTCCAGGCTCCTTTCAGCTGCGCCCCGCATGAAGGGGCGGGCATTGGGCGCAGTGTGGGCGCGATGTAGGCGTTCCGGGGCGGGACGCGGCGCGCTCGAAAACTCCGAGGCATGTACGATGGCGAGTCGGCAAAGCGAGGCGCAGTGCAGCGCTCGGCAGCTCCAACAAGCAGACCTGGTTTATTTTGGTCTAAATGCTCCGGCGGCGGCGAAGTGAAGCAGGATCGGAACATGCGAGGAAGCAGATAGAAGATCGCGACAGAAATCTCGGTCAGTGTCAGAAAAAGAGCTCAAGCTCAAAAATAACAATAATAAAAAAAAAATCACTTTCATAAACTCTAGAACGGCGCAATATCAAGAATTATGATATTGTAAATTGCCGGGAAATACAGTAATTCAAATTCTGAAACCTATTCTCATTGGTCGGCATAAACCGGCCAATCAGAATAGGAGCGACAGTGAACTATTAAAACCTATGGGGAAGGATTGACCAATCAGAATCAAAGGCGGGACAGTTCAAAATACAGTAAAAATGGTGAAAAAAGCTGATTGGCTGAGCTAGGGGGGGGGGGGCTTGGCTAGCTCGGCCAATCAGAATAGGAGCGACAAAGACCAATTATATACTATGGAGAAGTTTAGACCAATCAGAATCCACGGCGGGACAGTTCAAAATACAGTAAAAATGCTGAAAAGAGCTGATTGGTTAAGCTACCGGGGACTTGGCTAGCTCAGCCATTCAGAATAGGAGCGACAGAGACCCATTAAAACCTACTGAGAACTATTAACCAATCAGAATAGGAGTGACAAAGACCCATTATATCCTATGGAGAAGTTTGGACCAATTAAAATCAAAGGCGGGACAGTTCAAAATACAGTAAAAAGACAGAAAATAGCTGATTGGCTGAGCTAGCGGGGGCTTGGCTATCCCAGCCAATCAGAGCGCGAGCTACTTCTCCCATTATAGTCTATGTAGAGATGGGCGCTCTGAAATCTCAGCGCTCAGCGCCGTGCAGCATGAAGTATTAATAAAAAAATTATTTTTATTAAGTGTAAAACATTATCAGATAAAGAGCCGAACCCTTCTTTACAAATAAAGCAGTTAAATCCCGAACAACGCGTTTGTCGCCGAGACCGGCGCTACATAGGGAATTGCAATAGAGAGAATTGCCGGGAAATACAGTAATTCAAATTGTTTAAGCTATTCTCATTGGTCGGCATAAACCAGCCAATCAGAATAGGAGCGACAATGTCCCATTATAACCTATGGAGGAGAATTGACCAATCAGAATAGGAGCGACAATGTCCCATTATATCCTATGGAGAAAAATTGACCAATCATATTCAAAGGCGGGACAGTTCAAAATACAGTAAAAAGGCAGAAACGAGCTGATTGGTTGAAGTGGCGGGGGCTCGTCCAGCTTAGCCAATCAGAGCGCGAGCTACTTTCTCATAGAGTTCTATGGGGAAAAGAAATTCTGAGCGCGCTCTGTGATTGGCTAAGTTAAAAGAGGCGCCGTTATTTGGACCAATGGGAGAGCGAGCGACGCTCCTATGGGTTTTCTAATGCAATCTAAAATAAAACTGTACATGGCCGAAATCAAATGATAAGACTACAGAAGTGGTCCCGATGTGTATATAAAACGAATAATAATATGGAGGTAACGAAAAAAAATATTAAATCAATAAAATCATGTTTATTTCTTTATTTTCGTTGCACCCATACTATTGATCCTTGGCCCTTCCTTGGCCTTCGCCGTCGTCCCTTCCTTTGCCTTCCCCCTTGTCCCTTCTTTCACCTTCCCCCCTTCCCTTCCTTTGCCTTCCCTGTCATTCCTTCCTTCGCCTTCCCCCTTTCCCTTCCTTTGTCTTCGCTCTCGTCCCTTCCTTGGCCTTCCCCCTCGTCCCTTCCTTGGCCTTCCCCCTCGTCCCTTCTTTTGCCTTCCCCGTCATTCCTTCCTTCACCTTCCCCCCTTGTCCTTTCTTTTGCCTTCCCCCTCGTCCCTTCCTTCGCCTTCCCCCCTTCCCTTCCTTGGCCTTCACCCTCGTCACTTCCTTCGTCTTTCCCCTCGTCCCTTCCTTGGCCTTCACGCCCCTCCCGTCCCTCGCCGTCCCCCCCGTCCTTTCTTTTGCCTTCCCCGTCATCCCTTCCTTTCCCTTCCCCCCTTGTCCTTTCCTTTACCTTCCCCCTCGTCCGTTCATTAGCCTTCCACCTTGTCCCTTCCTTCGCCTTCCCCCTTGTCCATTCCTTCGCCTTCCCCCTTGTCCTTTCCTTCGCCGTCCCCCCTCATCCCTATCTTCGCCTTCCCCCTTCCCTTCCTTGGCCTTCGTCCTCGTCCCTTCCTTCGTCTTTCCCCTTGTCCTTTCCTTGGCCTTCACCCTTATCCTTTCCTTTGCCTTCCCCCTCGTCCCTTCCTTTGCCTTCCCTGTCATCCCTTCCTTCACCTTCCTCCTTGTCCTTTTCTTCGCCTTCCCCCTCGTCCCTTCCTTCGCCTTTATCCTTGTCCCTTCCTTCCCCTTTATCCATTCCTTCACCTTCATCCTAGTCCCTTCCTTCACCTTCACCCTCTTCCTTCCTTCGCCTTCATTCTTGTCCCTTCCTTCGCCTTCATCCTTGTCCCTTCCTTCGCCTTCACACTTATCCCTTCCTTTGCCCTCCCATTGTCCCTCCCTCTTGGTCCTTTACCTTATCTGTAAGTAAGGGATTGTAGTTGGGCAGTAAGGTTGCGATGACATAGAGTGTCGCCTCCACGGCCTCCGGGTCATTCTTGGGCAGGAGACTTTTTAGCCAGTTTCCCTCTCGGACGGCTGCACAGGTAGACGAGGGGTCTGAGATGTAGCTCAGCAATCCTCCAGATACTTCAGCGTAGCCCTGGGCATCCAGCTGTAAATCGGGGGATTTCTTCAGAGAACTGAACAAGATGGATGGATTCAGACACTGTGGAGAGAAGAATGGTGTGAGGAGCAGATGCAGATTGTGAGGAAAATACACTCAAAATATGACAAATCATTCTCCCCCCTCCAACTTCGTATCTAGTCAGATCTCACAAATGGCCCCCAGGAAAACCCCAATTTACACATTAATCAGCCCAGCTCAGGTCCATTGCAAATGCCCTTCCATAGGAAGCCTCCCCAGCAGGAGATCTGCACAATCAAAGGTATCCTCATTTCCACTAATTAGGCCCGGAGACACGTGCAATCTCCAACCCCAGCTTCAAAGACTTGAATGAACTGAGTCCAGACCCAGTGGCCTCAATATTTCATAAAGATTTATAGCCGGCCCTTTCATAACTGGTCTATGGCGGTTTCATATCTTAAAATATGCAATTCCCCGTGTACATAGCCACCACTCCCACGTTCGCACGATGCAGGGGGACTGAGAAATCGAGAACTGGACTTAGGGAGCACATAGGATAGGGGTGTCTGGTATCAGGGTGTAGCTTTGGCCAAACTGGTTCTGATGGTGCCACTGGCCAATGGCCCATTTTGGTTTTTCAGTCAGAAATGGCATATCCAGGGAAGGAGGAGTTTGGAGACTGTCCCAGGGGTGTGTGGGGGAGTGTAGGGGGCTGTCACGTGGGCTGTCCCATCACGGATATAAGCAGGGAACCCATGTGGGCCTGTTGTTGCATTCAGGAGGAGGGTACCTGACATTAGTCCAGAAGCATCCACACCGAACCAAGGCCACATCAGCCCCATCATGTGGGCCCAGAACCCAGCCAATCTCAGGTAACTGGACACATCTTACTGCCTTTTGTTTGTAACCATACTCGTATTTGCATCTCTGACACTTACCTGTATATATTATCATTCTGTACATATTATCTGTCTAGTGTGCCCTCCAAGGTGAATTAAATCTATGAACTTTAATCTGAGTTAATCTGTCTTGATCAACGGCCTCACACGCCTTATACTCGGCCTATAATATATAGCTACCCCAAGGCTGGTTTCGGCCTTGTTATAAGTCGGTAACGGACCGGTCTAATAACCAAACTAGAAACCGGTGGCAGCCTATTGGCCTAGCAGAGCTCCGTTTGAACCAGCGTGGGTAAACGGATCTCTCCTAGCCATTCTGGGTCGTGGGCGAGCAGTGTGTTCTCTCGTCCTCCCTGGGTCTCCCTGTGCCCGTGTGGACAGGGGTTAACGGAAACAGTATCTGGCTGACCTCGTGCACCCCTAGGGGGAGTGTGACATCCCGATACACCCCAAGTCAGCCCATACGACCAGAATGAAGCCCTGGGAGCATAGAAATCCTGCTTGGAGGACCACAGGTCCCAGCAAGACCTGTGCTGTGCTGGCTCTTGCTATATATACTAAATAGAATAAAATGTAAAAGAAGCAAAAATACATTTTTGCTCTTCACTAACATGATTAATGATGTTTCGCTGATTTCCAGCCTGTCTCAAAACTTAATACATGTTAGGCGCATTCCTTATGCGCCTAAGTTCTGCAATGCGCCTCACACACAGGCGAGGCGCATGGAACCTTACTCCACATTTATGAGCGCACCTCGGGCGCCGACATAAATCAGGCGCAGTTTTCACGAAAAAAAACATGAAAACGGGTGCCCCGATGCGCCGATCTTCTTACATGCCGCCCAATGTGTCCAGCAAAGTATGAATCCCGCAAGGTCTGTTACAACTTCCTCCGTCCTAGGATGGTGCTGGGCAGTGGAGCTGCGGGCACCATACAGTAGTGCAGACCGAGAACCATCACTATTACCACTACCGACTACCCCACCCTCCCCAACGTGTTTCACTGTAGATACCTCGCCTGCAGGGTTATCAGGACGAGATGATACTGTGATCCCCCTGAAGACACTGACTCTCATTTACCAGAAAACTGTCTGAAAGTGGCCAAAAAAGTGGCGCAGCTTGTCCCAGAAACA
>JAODAL010039289.1:0-38169 GCA_025379985.1 Phyllomedusa bahiana
AGTTTAAGGAACCCAGTGTACACAGACCTGCAGAGTGATATTACCTCCATACAGTGACATATAGTGGTAGACACCAGTGTACACAGGCACTGCAACTGTATATTACCTCCATACAGTGACCATATAGTGGTAGACACCTGTGTTTCACAGCCTGTGCAGACTGTATATTACCCAAACATTCACCATATATGGTAGACAGCAGTGTACACAGCCGTGCAGACATATAAGTGATTACAAATTTCAATTACATCTTGTGACTCACAGGTGACGTTTCTCTGACGATTTGTTGACTTTCCCCTTTGTTTTTGCATCCCGGTCCAGTCCGCCATCATGATGACATCTCCCGACCACTTGCCCCTACAGATTTAGACACAAATATCTTAGAATCCTGACTTTTCCAGCACCTGCCCCCCCTAGCTATATGGGGTCCATTTAGGCAGGCAGGGTTTAGATAGATATTGGGGCCCCAAATAGGCAAGGTTTAGGTAGCCCCAAAGAGTGCCCATATATGCAGCCAGGTTTAGGTTTGCATAGGGAGCCCATACAGGTAGACAGGGGTTAGGTGGGCATGGGGGCCCTAAAGGTAGGGTTTAGGTTGCTAAAAGGGCCCCCTATAAGTAGACAGGCAGGCTTCTTGGGGTATAAAAGGCAGGCATGTGGGGGTTTTACGGCAGGCATGTAGGGGGTATATTGGCAGGCATATTGGGGGTGTAGAGGCAGGCATATAGGGGTGTAGAGGCAGGCATATGGGGGCTGTAGATGCAGGTATATGGGGGCTGTATAGGCAGGCATATGGGAGTGTATAGGCACAGGCATAATTGGGGGCTGTTTAGGCAAAGGCTGCAATTATAGGGGGCTGTATAAGGCAGGCAGGGCATAAAAGGGGGCTGTATAGGGAGGCAGGCAGGCAATAGGGGGCTTGTATAGGCAGGCAGGCATATAGGGGGCTGTATAGGCAGGCATATGGGGGGTAAAAGGCAGGCAAATGGGGGGTAAAAGGCAGGGATCTGGAGGGTTTTAAGCAGGCATCTGGGGGGTATAAGCAGGCATATGGGGGGTATAGGCAGGCATATGTCGGGAATTGGCAGGCACATGGGGGTAATAGGCAGGCATATGGGGGGTATAGGCAAAGGGATAGGGGGGGATAAGCAGGCATAGGGGGGTATAAGCAGGCATATAGGGGTTATAGGCAGGCATTTGGGGGTAATAGGCAGGCACATGGGGGGGATAGGCAGGCATATGGGGGGTATAGGTAAAGGGAAAATTATGGGGGGAAACCCGGCAAAAAGAGGGAGTATAGGCAAGGGGATATGGGGGGGTTAGGCAGGCATAAGGGGGAGGTTAAAAAAAAACAAATATTTACTTTACCTCGGGCCAAACCCCGCCCCCCCAGCGCCCTTTTGCTCCCCCTCTGCGCTCCCCCCTGCAGCCTTGCCTTTAGCGCGGGGGGCGCGGGGATGTTATGGGCACCGGCGCGGCCCAAAAGTGACCACAGTGCGCCGGGAGGGGGAAAACAGAGCTGAGCGATTTTTCCCCCCGTTTTTGCTACCCCCAACCAGCGCTGGGCCCCCTGAACCTTTGGGCCGGAGGGGCCCCGGGGGTTCAATGGAGATGCGCCGGGCCCCCGCCCCCCCCCGCCGCATGTAACGTTTTTAAAATTCACCCGGGCCCGGGGTGGGCCCCGGGGCGGCATTCCCCACCGGGGGAGCGGGGCGCGGTAGCAGCTTTCCCCGGGGGCCCCCCCCAAGGCCCCGGGGCCCCCGAAACAACTCTACCCACCCCCCTCCCCCGGGTTTTTTACGCCCCTGTATCTATCCCATATCTATCAATCTTCAAACTACTATCTTCCCATCTATCTATCTATCTAAACCCATCTATCTAACTAACTAGATTCCCTGTAGCTGCAGCACTTAAAGGGAGCCTGCACACTGAAAAACATTATCTAAACTTTTAAACAGGGTTGTTAAGAGCCCGGAGGGGCTTGAGTGGGGGTGATATTAATTTTGTTGTGAAATATTTAGTAAAACTTTTTATTCATTCATGTAAATTTCTGCCTCTTTATAATTTAAAGGGTTCCCCAAAGGGGGGGTCCCCCCTTATGAAAGACAGCTGTCTCTAATTGTACATTCCTGCAAGGCTGAGACTCCATGCTCTCCAAATGGGGGTTAAAATTTTTTTAGGGGCTTTCCACGGAGTAAAAAGGGGAGCCCTCTCCCCCCTGTTAAATGATTCTGAGGGGCCCCACCTGGGGTAGAAATTTTGGGGCCCTCCACGGAGTAGATTCTGGGGGCCCTCCACTGGAGTAGATCCTGAGTGCCCTCCACTGGAGTAAATTCTTAATGCCCTTCACTGGAGTAGATCCTGATTGCTCTCCCCCTGGGTAGATTTTGAAGGGGTTTTCCCCCCTGAAATTTATAAAAGGCGCTCTCCACTGGGAGTTTGATTCTGAGGGCCTTCCACGGAAATAAAATTCTTTGGGGGGCCCCCCACTGGAGTAGATTTTTGGGGGCCCTCCCTGTGGAGTAGATTTCCGAGGGGCCCTCCACTGGAGTAAATTCTTAATGCCCTTCACTGGATAAAATCCGATTCTCCCCCACAGGGGTTTGATTCCCGAGGGCCCTCTACTAGAGTAGATCCTGAGGGCTCTCCGCTGGAGTAGATTCTGAGCACTCTCCACTGGAGTAGATCCTGAGCGCTCTCCACTGGAGTAAATTCTGAGCGCTCTCCACTGGAGTAGACCTGAGGGCCCCCCCACGGGATAGATCTTTATTTTCTCCCCCACTGAGGGAGATTCTGAGGGGCCCCCACTGGAGTAAATTTTTGAGCACTTTTCCACTGGAGTAGATCCCCGAGGACCCTCCACTGGAGTAAATTCTGAGCACTCTCCACTGGAGTAGATTTTGAATATCCTCCACTGAAGTAAATTCTGAGTACCCTCCACTGCAGTAGATCCTAACTACCCTCCACTGGAGTAGATTCTGAGGGCTCTCCACTGGAGTAGATTCTGAGGGCTCTCCACTGGAGTAGATTCTGAGGGCCCTCACTGGAGTAGATTCTGAGGGCCCTCCACTGGAGTAGATTCTGAGGGTCCTCCACTGGAGTAAATTCTGGGGGCCCTCCACTGGAGTAAATTCTGAGCGCTCTCCACTGGAGTAGATCCTGAAAAACTCCCCACTGGTGTAAAAATTTTAGCGCCCCCCCTCCACGGAAATGTTCCGATGGGGTCCCCCCGCTGGATAAATTTTGAGGGGTCTCCAAAGAATAGATCCTGAGGGCCCTCCTCTGGAGTAAATTCTGAGGGGCCCACCCCTGTTTAAAAATTTTGACACCCCCACTGGGGTTTGATTTCCCGAGGGCTCCCACTGTAGTAAAATTCTGAAAAGGGTCTCTTTCTGGAGTAGATTTCTGAGGGCCCTCCACCCGAATTTGATTTTGAGGGGCCCCCCCACTGGATAGATTCTGGGGGGGCCCCCCACTGGAAGGGAAATTTTTGGGGGCCCTCCACCCGGGTAAAAATTTTGACCCTCTCCACTGGAGTGATCCTGATTTTCTTCCCCCTGGGAAAAAAATTTTGAGCGCTCTCCACTGGAAGGTCCTAGGGCTTTTCCGCTGGGGAAAAGTTCCCCGGGGGGGCTCCCACTGGGGTAAATCCCCGAAGGGGCCCTCCACTGGGGGTGAAAATTTTGGGGCCCTCCACTGTAAAGAATTTTGAGGGGCCCTCCCCCTGGATAAAATTTTTGATTCAAATCTCCACTGGAGGGATTTTGAATAACCCCCACTGAATTTAAATTTTTGAGTACCCTCCACTGCAAATAAATCCTAACAACCCCCCCACTGGAGTAGAAATTTTGAGGGCCTCCACTTGAGTAGATTCTAAAGGGTCTCTAAATGGAGTAAAAATTTCTGAGGGGCCCCCCAAAGGAGTTTGATTTTGAGGGGCCCCCCACCCGGAAATATATTCTAAAGGCCCCCACAAGAGTAAAAAATTAAAGAGGGCCCTCCACTGGGTAGATTCTGGGGCCCCCCTCTGGAGTGAATCCCGAGGGTTTTTCTACTGGGGTTGATTCGGGGGCCCTCCATTGGAAATAGATTTTGATGCCCCCACCAGAGTAGATTCTGAGGGGCCCCCCAAATGGGGAGAATTTTTTTAGGTCTCTCCCCTTTAAATAAAATTCGAGGCCCTCCATAAGTAGATTCGGGGGCCCTCCCTGAAATAGAATTTTGAGGGCCATCCACTGGGGTTTTGATTCCCCGAGTGCCTCCACTTTGGAAAAAATTCTGAGGGCCAAAACCCTTGGGGAAAATTCCCCCAGGGCCTTTTCTATGGGGGTCGATTTTTGAGAGCTCTTCCACTGAAATAGATTCCTTTGGGGGGCCCTCCACTATAGTAGAATTTTTTAGGGGGTCTCCAATGTAGTAAGGGGGGTTTTGGGGCCCTCCACTGGAGTGATTTTGAGGGTTTTCCTACTGGGGTTAAAAATTCTGGGCCCTCCATTGGAGAGATTCCCCCAGGGCCCTCCACTGGAGTAAAAACCCGAGGGCCCCCCACTGGGGGTAGATTCTGGGGGGCCCTCCCCTGGGGGGGGGGGGGGTAATTCTGGGGGGCCCCCCCAATTTTGGGGTAGATTTTTGAGGGCTCTTTCCCCGGGATTGATTTTGAGGGCTCTCTTTCGGGGTAGATTTTTGGGCCCTCCACTATAGTAGATTTTGAGGGTTCTCCACGTTTGGTAGAATTTTGATGACCCTCCACTGGAGGGAGATTCTTGGGGCCCCCCACTGTAGTAGATTCGAGGGCTCTCCACCTTGGAGTAATTTTTTAAAGGGGGCCTTTCGGAGTAAAATTCTGGGGCCCCAAACCCCTGATTTGATTGTGAGGGCCCCCCCACTGGAGGGAGATTCTGAGGGCCCTCCACTGTATAAAATTTGAGGGCCCCCCCACGGGGGTAGATTCTTTGGGCCCCCCCACTGGAGTAGATTCTGAGGGCCCTCCACGTGTAGATTCTGAGGGCCCTCCACTGGAGTAGATTTTGAGGGCCCCCACCCGGGTAATTCTAAGGCCCCACCGGGGTAGATTCTGAGTGTCCCCCCTCGGGGTAATTCTGATGGCTTTCCTCCATTAAGTAGATCCTGGTCCCACCCCGGGAGGTTTTAAAGGGGGGGGAACAAGGGTTTTTATTTTGGAGAAAAAAAGGGGGTTGCAGACACTTGAAATAATCCAGCGTTGCATAGGGAACCGGGAAAAAAAAATAAAAGGGAAACGAAAGACAATGATGTAACCCAAAAAAAAAAACTTTCCCTTTTTTAAAAAGCAATTTTTTGGTAAAATGAAATTTTTTGTTTCATTAAAAAAGAAAAGAAAAAAAACCCAAAAAAGTAACCTTTAAAAATGACTAAAAGCATGAAGAAAAGGGGAGCCGGTGAAGGGGAAATTTATGCCCGGGCAACCCGGATAAAATGGCAATGTGCAGAGCGCAGCATCTTCGGCCCCAGAATCTTTCCCAAAGTTTTTTCAGGGAAAAAAAATCCCCCCCTTTTAAAATTATGAAAGGGGGTAAGTACACAAAGGGAAAAAGCGGCAAAATTTTCCCTAATGAGCGTTTACACCCCAACAAAATGCACCCAAAAAAGACTAAAAAGCTATTAAAAAAGACTTTATTATAAAACAAACTCATACAAACTCAGAGAGCAAAGGAAACGCGGGGTGCGGACCAGCGAGGGGTACAGGCCAATCGGGGCAAAGTGCAGACTCACCTTGGGGTTAAAATTTGTTCTTTTACATTAAAATTTCTTGTTACCTACCCCGATAAAAAGACCCTAAATTAAATTTTATGAAATTTATAAACCCCGGGCCATTTTTTTTGGACAGAAACGAGATTTTCAACCAAAACCCTTTGGGCCCCCCCCACCCCGCCTTTAGAGTATTGGAGCAAATTTTTTTTCGAGAAAAGATGAAAAAAAGGGGTAAAATTTTCCCCGATCCTTTGATCAGAACCGATTTTTTTTACCTTCAAAAACGGGGGCAAAATTTTCAAAAAAGAGACTTAAGATCGCGGGCCCTTTTCGCGCTTCCGGGTAATTTGGTGGCCGCCCCCAATTCAAGCACAGAGCGGGGTCAAGAACACACTGCTAGGCGGGTAGGGATTTCCAAATTTGGGTGCTAAAATCACATATTTTTCATAGTTAGTACGGGGGAAAAAAAGGGCACGGGTCCATCAAGTTCAACCAAGGGTGGGGAAAAAAGGGGGAAGGGGGGGGAGACAAGGGAAACCCAACCCGGCCTCCCCACGGTTAAAATTCCCTTAAAACCCCACATGGCAAGAATCAATCTGCTCCAGGTGAGACCCTACCCTTCTAAACCCAAGGAAGCCTCCATCACCGGGAAAAACAAATTTTACTACAAAAAAAATCCCGCATTCATTTTCCCTTTAGTTTCGGGTATTTTATCAAAGCCTTTCTTAAAAACTCTCAACAGTTCCTTTGCGGTACCAGCCCCTTTCAGGGGCTATTCCACAGATACACATTTCATAAAAAGGGGGAAGAACCTCTTCTCCTCGGGAGGATTAAACCCCTTTTTTCCTAAAGGGAAAGGGGAAATTCCCCTTGCCCCCTTTTTTGGGGGGGGTTTTTACAGGGAAATAATTTTTTTTCCCCCCCATACTTTTTTGTAGGGACCATTTAATTTTTTTTAAATAAATTAATCAAGCCCCCCAAAAAAGCCGTTTTTTCCTCAAAAACTAAATAAGTTAAATTTCTAAAAAACCTCTCCTCAAAAACTAAGATGCCCCCATTCCCCCCTTATAAGTTTGGTTGCCCGTCTTTGCACTCTCCCTAGCTCCATTACATCTTTTCTATAAACTGGAGCCCAGAGATGAACAGCATATTCTAAGTGAGGTCGCACCAATGTTTTGTACAGCGGTAGAATTACATCCTTGTCCCACGAGTCCAGGCTTCTTTTAATACACGTCAATATACTGCTGGCCTTAGAGGCAGCTGATTGACACTGCATGCTGTTCTTTTTTTTTTCTTATTCAAACCAGCTTTATTAATATAGAACACGTATAGGTAATGTACAATCAGGCAGTGCAAGCATAATGAGATAGTGGAAAGACAGTAAAATATTTTAGCACAATAACCTAATCATATAAAATAAATCAAATGAGGAAGTTGGAATCTCTTATCTCTACGAATGCTTCATAACAGGTCTTAACTAAATCAGTCTTGCACCCTGCTAACCACACAAATATGAGTTACAGATGCAGGTAGAACATCAAAGACATTTATCAAGAAAAGCTAATAGTTTTAGAAAACAAATAAAGGTAAGACACACAAACAGGTATCAACTCAAACGTCTGGACACGACTCGACCCGACAGCCACCCACACCACCCCCCAAGAGACATAGCTCCACATAAAAGTACGCAGATCACGGAACCCATCACCATTCGGGAAGACTAACTGGAGCTAAGAAACTCCGCTGAAGAAGTGAAAGCCATCCACTCTCCTCCACACTTCACAATAGCCTCAGTTGTTTGCGTCTGGTCCGCCCGGATCTCCTCCATCCGCTGCAAATAAAAGATCTCTTTAAACCATTCCGCAATGGAGGGTGGATGGGTAGATCTCCACTTCCTTGGGATAATCGCCTTTGCTGCAATCAGAAGGAAGACAAGCAGTTCCCCCTGAAGGATCACATGGCATTGGCAGCACTAAGGAGGAGAGCAGAGGGTCATCTTGAAGTTTTATGACCTGATGGTTTCAATTAATTCTATAACCCTATCCAGAAGGGTCCCAAGTTCTTCACATCCCCACCATACATGTGTCATATTACCAGGAGCCTTCCCACATCTCCAGCATACAGAAGGGACCAAGGGATAGATTGAGTGCAACAGCATAGGTACTCTGTACCATCTAGTCAACCCCCTTATAATTAAGCTCCTGAACTCTACAGGAGATAGACGCTTTATGAGATAGGATGCAAGCCTTGGTCCATTCTTCTGCCGAGAGTGTACACCCAATCTCTGCTTCACACCTAGATTGGTAATTAGGCTTCATCGAGGCCAGACCCCCAATTATCATATTGTATATTACTGAGATCAGGTGCTTAGGGAGCAGGCGATGTGTGCATTATCGTTTCAAAAGCAATCAAGGGTCTGTTGGTCATATTTATGTTGTAGGAGAGAAAGAAATGTCTGAGCTGCATATAATGCAGCCACACATTGGTGACCTACTTTTAAGGGGCACGCAATCTTCATATGATTTAAAAGAAGAGGAGTTAATGAAGTCCCCAATAGTAGCTTGGGTTCCGCCTTTGGCTGTCCAGATAGGAAAGACAAGGCACGTTATAGCGAGCGCCAGGTTGCTCTTACTGGGTAGGCGGGCCACCTGGTGTAAAGAGATTTTGTTGCTGGACCATATTCTTGAACGTGGAGGAGGTAAGTTTGAGCCACCAGGGCAGGCTCATAAGACCAAGCTTTAGATGGGAAGGGTTAAGCCAGTTTATAGAGGACAGGGGTATCCCACACATGTCTTCCTCCATCCGCACCCAGCTCTTTGTTTCCCTACAATGGAACCAATCCACTACCATATCACAACGCCGCAAAAATAGTATACCTTCATGTCTGGAAGTGCCAAGCCCCCTTTTCCTTGGGGCCTGATCAAAATGTCCCTAGCAATTCTAGGGTTTCTATTTGCCCAAACAAATTTTTTAATGCCCCTTATTAAGATCTTCGAAAAAAAAATTTGGAATGATAATTGGAATAGTTTGAAATAGGTACAAAGGGGGCGGGTAGGATATTCATCTTTACAATGTTAATTCTTCCCACCCATGAGAAGTCCCTCTTTTCCCACTTGGCAAGATCCCCCTGAAGGTCTGTAACACCCGAAGGAAATTTAAGTCAAGGGTCCGCTCCCTCCGAGCGGGAATATGGATTCCCAGGTAGGGAAAAAGAGTCTGTCGTCCATTTAAAAGGGAAAACTTGATTTCAGGGACCCAACCACCTGATCATCTATTGATATATTAATAGCCGTGCTTTTTGCGTAGTTTACTTTGATATTGCTAAGGGCCCCGAATTGCTGAATAACATCCATCAGAGCCGGAAGAGACAGCGAGGGCTGGGTAATATAGAGTAACAGGTCGTCAGCAAACAGCCGCACATTTATATTGGGTCCCTTAACCGGGGACCCCGCGATCTCCGCAGATGCCCTGATGGTTTTCAATAGGTATTCCATTGCAATAAAAATACAGAAGGGGCGAGAGAGGGCAGCCCTGTCTTTTCCATTTTTAATTGAGAAAGGTGCCGACAAAGATCCATTAACTAATCTGCGCTGACAGGGACAGATATAAGGCAAATATCTTTTGTTTCATAATTGGGTCCAATGCCGACGCCCAACAGAGGGGATTCCAGAAATGTCCAATCCACCCTTCGAACGCCTTCTCGGCGTCTAAGGACAAGAGCATAAGAGGGATCTGCGAGCGCTGAGCTAGTAAATTTAACGGAGAATGTTTTTAGTGTGTTGTCCTAGTTTCCCCTTGTAGGACAAACCCTACTTGATCTAAATGGATAAGCCCCGGGAAAAATCGCAGACAACCTAGTTGCCAATAATTATAATTGTCAAATAACTCCACTTTCCTACGGTGGTTTTCCTTTAACCTGAAAAAATGGGGGGGTTTCCCCTTTGCACCCCTTTACACTCCATGGAAACGCTCTAACTAAAGCCCTCCAATGATCTCCTACACTAAATCTAAAGGCAACTACTCATTATTGCTTCTTCTGGTTTCTCTCTGCAGCTTTGACACTGTTGATCACCAACTTCTCCTCAGCATCCCTCAGCACCTTGGCCTCCAGGACACCGCTCCTCTCTTTGGTTCCATCTTACCTTTCAAACCCGCCCTTCAGTGTCTCATTTGCGGGTTCTACCCCCTCTCCTTTTCCTCTTGCTGTGGGGGTTCCTCGGGATCCGTTCTTGGTCCTCTCCTCTTCTCAATCTATACAGCCCCCATTGGACCCAAAACCCTCAGCAGATTTGGGTTCCATACCATCTCTACCTGATGACACCCAATTATACACCTCCTCCCCGAGACATCACTCCTGCTCTGCTACAAAACACCAGGACTGTCCCCGTCCGCTGTCTCTGACATCATGTCCTCCCTGTATCTTAAACTAAACCTCACTAAAACTGAACTTCTAGTCATCCCACCATCTACTAACAGACCTTAAACCCCGCCCTTTCTGTCTCGTGTGTGGGACCACCATAACTACTAGGGAGCAGGCCCGCTGTCTTGGGGTTATACTAGATTAATCTGCCTTCCAACATATATCCAATCCCTTGCCCGCTCCCGTCACCTGCACCTAAGAACATCTCCAAACCGTCCTTTTTCTCACTGTAAAAACAACTCAAACTCTCATTTTTGCTCTTATTCATTCTCGTCTCGACTACTGTAACTCCTTGCTTATCGGTCTCCCTCTTGCAAACTCTCCCCTCTCCAATCTGTCCTGAATGCAGCAGCCAGGCTTGTCTTTCTTTCCAGCCGCTATACTGATGCCTCTACCCTGTGTCAGTCACTGTACTGGTTTCCCCATCCAGTACAGGTCAACAAAAACTCATCACTCTCACTTCAAAAACTCTGCACAACGCTGCTCCTCCCTACATCTCCTCACTCATCTCACTCTACCCCCCCACCCGCTCTCTCCCCGCTCTGCTGCTGATACAGGTTACACTCATCAATCATCCGAACCTCCCATGCCCTTTTCCAAAAACTTCACACGTGCGGGACCAGTTCTCTGGAACATGCTACCGCGGGCGATCAGGGACACTCAGAACTCTCATAGCTTTAAAAGGCCCTGAGAATACATCTACTCACTCTGGCCTACCAGGATCCCTAATAGCTAACACCCCCCCCCCCCCACACTCCCAGCGCACTCATCTCATTTTCGCACTTAACTGTATATAGATGTATATAGAGGGTGGCAGGTTCATCCGAATTCTATGTAAAAAAAAAACATATTTATGTCACATGGCTGGACCATTGTAAATCTAGCACTTCTTGCCCTTCGTCTCTCCCGTACACCCTAATAGATTGTAAGCTCTCACGAGCAGGGCCCTCACACCTTGTGTCTCATCTGTAAATAATTTTAATGTGTAATGTCTGTACGTTTACCCTCCAAATTGTAAAGTGCTGCGGAATATGTTGGCGCTATATAAATAAAGATTATTATTGTTATTATTATTATTATTATTATTATTATTATTAAGGGACTATCTTGGGAGACCAAATTAAAGGCATCTAATAAGGGGCCCGAAAGAAGTTCTTTAAAGACTTTATAGAATTTGTTGGTAAAACCATCTGGGCCAGGGCTTTTCCCCCCCGGGAGGCTGGAAATAGCTTGATGAAGCTCACTCTCAGTAAATGGGTTTTCTAATGCTGAAAGTCTGTCCCGAGAAATATTTCTAGGGGCATACTTTTCCACAAAAGCCTTCAACAAGGACGGCTCCGCCTGCTTCTGTGGGAGGTTATACAATCTATGATAAAAGGTGCGGAAAGAGCTAAGTATATCAGGCGTTAAGTGCGTGATTACCCCCTTATCATTTTTGATAGAAGGAACGTATAAAGATGCCCTCCTGTCTCTGAGTGCCCTGGCGAGCATCCTACCTGGCTTATTGCTCCACATATAGTAGGAGCCTGCACAAATCTGTCTATATTTTGCATTTTTTTTTATCGAGATGCTGAAGGATCTCATGTCTAGTTCGCACAGCTCATGTAGGACAGTATCGGCCAAAGGGAAGACTTATGGGCAACTTCTAAAAAACGCCACTTATCTAGGAGGGATTGGAGCTTGGCAGCAGCCTCTTTTTTGAGTCCAGCGCCTGTTTTATGAGACCCCCCCGCACCACCATTTAAGAGATTCCCACTTCACAGGGAGAGAAGTGGATCAAGAGCATGGTCTCAATGAAGTGTTTGACCGTTGAGACAACTCCGTAAACGCAAACCGAGTCATTCAGAAGAACTCATTTAATTTCCAATTAAATGTTTTACCAGACTTGGGCAAATAAGATCTCGCAATGCACAGGCGCTGATCCGAGAGTAAAAAGCTCCCAATGTCCGCCCCCCAAACACTAGGCAAAAAAGCATGCGGGAGGAAGATATAGTCTATACGACTGTAACTTCCATGTTGAAGGAATAAAAAGAATAGTCTCTAGTTTTTGGGTGTAAATGCGCCAAACGTCGCAGACTGCGGGTTATGTAGGAGCTTACATATTTTATTAAATTTATTAAAGGGACAAAAGAGCGCCCCAACAGGAATCCAAGTTGGATGAAGAGCAAGATTTAAAATCCCCGCAGAGAATGATCCCCACCCTGTGCAAATGCATCATTCATCTAACACTTTGGCAAAAAAAGGGGAGCTGACCACGGGTTTGGAGCGTAGATATTTGCAACCGTAAACACGGAGCCCCCTAGGTTACTTAACAAACACAAAACGAGCATTGTCCATCCTTTTTAAAAACGTCTAAAAATTTGGGCGGGCAAACTTTGTGAAAAAATAGCAACTCCCTTAGTCTTTTGGTTGAATTTCCACTGTGCACCATAACGGTAGTATTTTGTTCCTATATGACTCTAGCTGCCCCTCCCGAAGTGCGTTTCTTGCAGCAAAGAATGAGGCTCTCTGCCTGTGCATGGTAAAAAAGGACCCGAGACCTTTTTTCAGGACATTAAATCCCTTGACGTTAAGGGGTGCTACTTTTAAGCATCAACCATAACAATAGTAGAAGTTCCGCGCTCTCAGCATGCGCAGGGACGTAGCACACCAGATCGCATCGATCGTGTCCCAGTACAAAAACAATGTCTTTACTATTTGTGCCATAGGCAAACTTAAACTCATCAGTTCTCTATCTAGTAAACACTAAAACGTACACTTTTATTATATCAAAACGCATAACTCTTCTATACACACTATTTTAAAACCTGATCTCTCTCCTCATCATTTAACCCTTTTTGCTTCTGAAAGAGGGAATAACTCCCTTTCTACTATCATCAAGTCCTGGTGGAACCCCACCTAATGACAGGGACCTTAAATCTATAGCAAAGTACTAGCTTCAGTAAGGGATCCAAGCCAACTACTTAGGCAGTCGTCTCTAATCTCAAGACCACAGAACAGAAATAAGGCCCCCTTGTGACACAGTCTGCAGCAGGTGACACTGTAGGACAGAGTGAAGATCACAATTAAAACGTCAAGCCTGACACCGCTCGCCGACATGTTACGCCATCTAACCTGGCTTTATCAAGGCTTAGAGGTCCGATCATATGTGGTCTTTGAGCTCACTATCCTTTTATATCATGTTAGGTAAATCATCCCATTCAGGTCGCTCAACCAATTAGCCATTAAAAAAAAGGAAAAAGAACAGAGAATCCACATAAAAGCCCACTCCCCCTTATCCGCGCGCTGAACACTCATAACATTTTCCTGCTAAAGCTGCCACCATGCTCTCATGTCCAACAACCTACAGTCAGATTCACCATCTCCATAAAAACGGGCTTTCTGCCCCCATCTTACCGTAACTGCCTGTGCCAATCACTGCACCAACAAACACCTCAGCCCTGATTGTGAATGGGCTTCCACTCCCTTCTCTCATATTATTGCAACTGCGTGCCTCACCTAGAATGAACTAAGGCATATTAAGGTACACATTAACACAGCACACTTCCATCTTTGTCACTTTCCCCATAAGCCCCTTTCTCTTACATATCTATATGCCATATTCATTGGAATATGAAACTCCCACTTTACAATAGACCCACTGTCATATTTATCTTCCACATAAAGCTCTTCTCCCTATGTATGTAAAATGCATTTTCATTCCAATAGAGCTGTCATGCCCCATTAAATTACATGTTCCACTGCCATTTTATACGTATTGTCCTCAAGACTATATTCAATAAACTACTTCTCTTTCACATGAAATAGTTCATACCATTTTAATAATACTGTAGGCTCTATGGCTAGCCTCCCCTCCCACAGTCTGACCTCACAATTCCCCATTGAAGATTCTCTCCTACGCTCACAGCTACCATTCAATCCACCATATCACAATGGGTAGCATTGCAAGAACCGCCAGCATCCGTCAAATGCCACCGCATCCAGCTGCATCCGCCTCGCACCTAGACAGCGCTCAAGCAAGAACCAATAAATCTCTACATATATGGAGTACATACATGAATAGTCCACTTGCAAAAGCAAATACATGCAAACCCTAAATTTGTTAAATAGAACCCGTGGCCTTCACTTGATGTAATACCTGTCAGTCATTACAGGACCCCGGGACAATGAGGAAAAACGTAGAGGCACAAGGTGGAGAGGAGAGGGGGGAGGTGAGGGGGGAAGGGGCGCGAGGGAGATGGAAGGGTGGGGAAAAAAAAACAACAAAAAAAAAAACACAATATGAAGCCTGATTCTTCCATAGTCATATACTACCACAGTGCTGCTATCCACTTGAACCTGTACTTAAATCTCATATATCGATGTTTCTTCAAAAATTATTATAAAGGGAATCATCCTGCAATATCAAAATAAATGCCGAAAATGAAAAACTTCATTTTTGGCCTTTAGTTTCAATGTATTGAGTCTTGTATCCAGTCTTGGCCTCTTCCCTTCAACAAAACTACATCCAAATCGCCCTTTCTTTCCCCATAGCTATTTTCACACATATGGCCCAAAATTTTTAGCCACCTCTATTTCGCCATTTATGTACTTCCAAAATGTGACCTTGCTAGGGGAGTGTCACCTCTAGTTTTAATAGAACGCAGATGTTTTCGAGATCCGACGACGAAAGCTCCTGTAGTGTTATTCCCACATAGATCTTGGGGCAGTACACATAGCCCCATAAACCACCCCTCTGTTTTACAATTGTATGAATTGTCTTATCTCAAATCTTCTCTTACAATGGGATTAACAAAATCTTTAGTTTTCCATATGAATGGACAGAATGAACAGTTGCGGCAGGATATGAGCCTACCACTGGAGACTGCAACCATGTTTTTTTTGCCATCGTCTCCTCAAATGAACTATGTAGCAAATTCATCCCTAAGATTCTTCCTCTTTCTATAAGTGACACTAGGGGTATTTAAAATCAAACTCAGAGAATACGTGGATCTGCCTTCAGAATGTGCCATGTCTTCTAAGTAAGCTCCTCATATCATTATAAGCTCTATCATGCAAAGACCTCTGATACAAACGAATTAAATCGTTTTTTTCTTTCTTCTTTTTACTGATTAATAAATTGGTCCTCTTCACTGGTCAAAGCCGTATTAAACCCTTCCTCAAACAATTTTTAGGATAACCCCTTTCCATGAAAATCGTGCATTTAACTTTATACATTCTTCATTGAGAATCCTCTAATGTAGAACAATTTCTACGAGCCCTCAAATTGTGGCCTATTGTGAATCCCCTTTTTCTGTTAAGGTGGATGCCAACTAGAGAAATGGTAAACAAACAATTGGTAGCCGTATTTTTCCGAAATATCATTGGTCTGAATCTGCTTATTGTCATCCACATTAATTCAAGATCCAAAAAATTAATTTTCTCCCGATGAATTTCAAATGTGAATTTCTTCCCACTTTCAATTATCATTAAGTCTAGATACCAAACCCATGAATATTTTTTCACAACCATCCCAAAAAAAATCAAATAGCATCAATAAAGCGCCCCCAAAATAAAATCCGATCTGTGAAATTTCAAGGTGTTCAGAAAAAACAATAGCATCCTCCCACCAACCTAAAAATAGATTTAGCAAACTTGTGCACAAACAGTTCCCATGGCGGCGCCTTTTATCTGGTGATAAAAAGTGCCATCAAACAAAAAATAGTTATATGTGTCAAACAAACTCCAATAGCTGTAAAACAAAATCATTGGTGTTCCGTAAATTGTGTACTCTCTTGGTTCAAAAAATTACTTGATTGCCTTCAGGCCAGGTCATGTCGATGTTGTACAGTATAGGGCTTCTACGTCTAAAATTGCAAGGAAGTGTACCTCACTCACCACTAAACGTATAATTTTTTCTCATCACATGGTCCTTGCGTATCTTTAAGATATGAAGGAAGGCCAGTGACAAAGGGCATCAGTATACGATCTAACATAACGTGCTGGGTCCTTGTGTTAAATTGTTTCTACCTGAGACTATCGGTCTTCCTGGTGATTGGCACAACCTCTTTAAGCACTTATGGTAATGCATAAAAGTAACAATAGTTAGGATTTCACATTTAGAAAAATTTCTTCTCCCTCCTCAGTAATTAATTTTTTCTCAATTTTCCCAAATCCCAAAATCCTTTTTACAATTCCTTCAGATACTCTTTGGTTGGGTCTTTTGGAAGCCTCTCATAGTTTTCAGAAATCACCAAGTATTCTCTCAACCATCGCTCTATAGTTCGACTTTTATTTAAGATGACAATATCCCACCCTTATCACTGGGTTTGATTACTATCTCCCTTGTTAGATTGTAGTTCAGCAATAGCTACTTCATCCTCCATTTTTAAATTTAAATGAAGATGGTTTTCGTCTGAGTGCAAGTTTCTTTAATGTCTTTGCGTTACTAGTCCACAAACGTATCCAATAAATGATATTGTGATATCGAGGTGTATTCCTAGATTTTGGCTTCAGAATTTGTCAAAGGTATATCAGAATTATGGGGTCTCCTTCACTTCAACCTGCAATTGTTTCAAGATCACCCAATGTTTTTCTCCTCTAGTTCCCTAAAGGTTTGTTCATCATTACTTTTCATTTTATGAAATTTTATGCAAAGCCAACTTTCTAGCGAAAAAGTATTAATATCTTTTACCCATACAAAATTCATTAAATATTGCATGGGAGTGAACGTAAAGAACCGTATGACAACACCTGTTTTTGATTTTCCTTAATCTATGAGAGGAATAAGTTAATCACTTGTAGTGCTACCATCCTTTGTTTTATTTCTGATGAATCCCTTCCTCTCGATCCCTCAAGAGAATCCTTTGTGTTCTAGAAAAAAAGTAGGATGTATTTTGCTCCTGAGATTGAGTTTTGCGCTATGTTCATAACCTGTCCATTTTGCCTGCACTGTGGCGTATTTGTATTGCCATTTGAAATCATTGCTGTGGCTACCCCCACCCATGGGCCGCCACACCACAGTGCAGAAAGGACAATGTATTTGTATCCCACTGATCCTCTCCCGATTGACATCTCTGAGGATTCTGATCTTGCACTGCCTGAGTAGAAGAATTCTTTTATGCTTGTCTTATTTGTCCAACCGTCTGGTTCTTCTCTGACCCTTCCACCAGCCACTTACTTCACCCTGCGTATAGCTATTAATAGAAAAAGAAAAAAAAGGGTGAAAAAAGAAACCTGTGAGGATTCTCCACAGCAGAAGTCTCGAATCTGGACAGATCTGAATACAGATTAAGGTTTTGTAGGTAAAATCTACTGCTTTTTCCCCAATATAACCTTATTGTTTATCAAATCATTTTCAGATCCCTCAATATTTGTTATGTTTCCTTTCCTTAATTTCATCTCTCAGAGATCTATGTTTCTTGTAATTTTTGTTCTAGATTCAGGAAATCTGATGGGCCCGAAAAGTTATTAAACTCCACGATCTCCTATTTAGAGTTGTTCACTAATTGTATTAAATGAAATTCTCTCATATTCTGAGTCAGATATTCATCATTTCAGAGAGTATGTCATCTTAGCAGTTTTTTCCCAGCAAGCCCTTTGATAAAAATGGGTCCTCTAAATGGTATTTTGGTCTCAGGCTATCCGAAATCCTCTATACACAATTTTTGCTGTAATATGCCTCTTTAGACTGCTACTCTCCCACCTGGCCGAATTTGTTGTTTGTAAGTTTTTATTTAATTTCTGAAAGGCTGGATGGATGTTAGTCTCATTCATGGAATGTTTGATTAGAAAATACTACATTAGCTTCCTGTGAAAAAATATCCAAATTAAATTTTTCTGCTCAAAAAAAAAAAAAAACCTGCCATACCCTAGATTCCCCACTTGAACATTCCTGTACACCAAACTTGTCACATAATCTCACAAAAATTTGGGAATTCTCCGCAAGAGGAACAAAGAGTGACTTTGATCACTGTATTTACTATATTTGCCATAGGCAAACTTAAACTCTATCAGTTCTCTATCTATTAAACACTAAAACGTAACTTTTTATTATATCTAACGCTTCAACCTCTATACACACTATTTAAAAAACCTGATCTCTATCCGCATCATTTAACCCTTTTTTGCTTCAAAAGATGAATAACTCCTTCTATCATCAATTCAGGTTGAACCCCACCTATTAACATGAGAGCCTTATATCTATAGCAAAGTACACATGCTTCAGTATGGATCCAAGCCAACTACTTGGCAGTCCGCGTCCCTAATCTCATAGACCACAGAACAATAAGGCCTCCCATGTGACGCCGTCTGCAGCAGTTGACACTTGTATACAGAGGTGGGGGGTGGGGGGGGGGGGGGGGGAGAGAATCACAATTTAAAACGTCATGGCCTGGACCTCGCCGACATGTTACGCCAGCTAACTGGGGGCTTTATCAACGGCTAGATGTCCGTATCATATGTTGTCTGACTCACTTCCTTTATACTCATGTTAGGGTAAACACCCCAATTCAGGTGCTCACCAATTACCATCAAGAGAATCCACAAAAGCCCACTCCCCTTCCGCGCTGTGCACCACTCATAACATGTCCTCTCTAAAGCTGCCACCATGCTCTCATGAGCCAACAACTTCAGTCAAGATTTGCCATCTCCATAACGGGCTTGCGCCCCCATCTTACCGACTGCCCGTAGCCATGCACTGCAAAGAAACAAACACTTCAGCCCAGACTGTGATGGCTTCCATCTCACTTCTCTCATATTATTGCAACTGCTGCCTCACCTAGAATGCACTAAGCAGACAAGGTATCACATTACCAGCACACTGCCATCTTTTCAATTCCCTAAGCCCCTTCTCTTCATATCTAATATGTATATTCATTGGGAATATAAACTCCACTGTACAATAGACCATTGTTCATAATTATCTTCCCATAAAGCTCCATCTCCTATGTAGTTAATATCATATTTCATTCCAATAGAGCGCAGGCCCCATTAAATACATGTTCCACTCAATGTATAGTATGTCTCAGACTATATCATAAACTACTTCTCTTTCACATGTAATAATCATACTCACTTTAATAATACTGTAGGCTCTATGGCTAGCCCTCCGCTCCCACAGTCTGACGCTCACAAAGTTCCACCTGGAGATTCTCTCCTACGGCTCACAGCTACCATTCAATCCACATATCCAATTGGAGCAGCCAAGAACTCCAAGCATCCTCGAAAATGTGCCACCGCATCCAGCTGCATCCCCGCCTCACTAGAACAAGCGCCGCTAAGCAGGAACAATATATCTCGACATTAAATTAGGATGCATGTATATTGCTTTTGCAAAAGGACTATTCATGTATTGTACTCATATATGTAGGGATTTTATTGTTCCCTGCTTGTGTCGCTGGTCTAGTAGCTAAGCGGATGCAGCTGATGCGGTGCATTTGAGGATGCTGGAGTTCTTACATCTCCATTGTGATATGGTGATTGAATGGCTAGAGTGAGCCATAGGAGAGAATCTTCAATGGGGAACTAGTGAGGATCAGACTGTGGGAATGGAGAAGAGGATGGCTAGCCATAAGAGCCACATTAATTAATAAAAGTGAGTAATGAATATTACATGTGAAAGGAGAAGAATTTATGATAAAAACTTGAGACGAATACTATACAATGCAGTGGACATGTATTTATAAAACTGGCCTGCAGCTTCTATTGGAATGAAAATGCATATATACATACATAGGAGAAAGGCTTTATGGAAGATAATATAACAGTGGTCCTATTGTACCAGTGAGTGTCATATTCCCAATGAATATGCATATAGATATTGAAGAGAAGGGTTCCTTATGGAATTGACAAGATGCAGTGTGCTGTGTAATGTGATACCTAGTCCTGCTTAGTTCATCCAAGGTGAGCACGCATGCAATAATATGAGAGTATTGATATGGAAGCCCATCACAGTCAGGGCTGAGGTGTTTGTTGGTGCAGTGCATTGGTCACAGGCAGTACGTAAGATGGGGGCGCAAGCCCCTTTATGGAAGATGGCGAATCTGTCTGAAGGTTGTAAGGCTCAATGCGAGCATGGTGGCAGCTTAGCAGGACATTTTTGAGTGTGGCGCAGCGCGAACTGGGAGTGGGCTTTATGTGGATTCCTCTGATGGCTAATTGGTGAGCACCCTGTATGGGGTGGTTTACCTAACATGATATAAAAGGAAGAGAGCACAGACCACATATTAACGGTACCTCTAAGCTTATAATGCCAGGATATCTGGCGAAACTTGTCGGCGAGGTCAGGCATGACGTTTTTTAAATTGTGATCTCTCACCTCAGACCTACAAGTTGTCACCTGCTGCAGACGGTGTCACAAGGGGCCTTATTTGTTCTGTGCTATGAGATTAGTGACGACTGCCAAGTAGTTGGCTTGGGATCCCTACTGAAGCTAGTACTTTGCCGTATAGATATAAGGCTCTCCTGTTAATAGGTGGGGTGCCTCCAGGGACTTGATGAGAGAAAGGGATTATTCCCTCTTTCAGAAGCAAAAGGGTTAAATTATGAGATAGAGATCATGTTTTAAATAGTGTTAAGAGGTTAAGCGTTAATATAATAAAAGTACGTTTTATGTATAATAGAATAGAGAAACTGATAGGATTTAAGTTTGCCTATGGCCACAAATAGTAACATACAGTGATCAAAAGTCACTCTTTGTTCTCTTCGCGAGTATCCCAAATTTTTGGAGATTATGTGACAAGTTTGTGAATCAGGAAATGTTCAAGTGGGGAATCTAGGAATGGCAGGGTTTATGAGTCAGAAAATTAATTTGGATACATTTTCACAGGAAGCTAATGTAGTATTTTCTAATCAACCCACTTCCATTGAATGAGACCTAACATCCAATACAGCCTTTCAGAAATTAAAATAAAACATACAAACAACAAATTCGGCAGGCTGGAAGTAGCCAGTCTAGAGACATATATACAACAACAATGTGTATAGAGGATGTACGGATTAGCCTGAGACCAAAATACACATTTAGAGGATCCCATTTTTAATTCAAGGGCTGGGAAAAACTGCTAACTGAATGCTCTCTGAAATTGATGAAATCTCTTTCCAGAATATGAGAGATATTTCATTCAATAAATTAAGTGAACAACTAAATCAGGAGAGATAGGTGGAGATAATACTTTCGGCCCACTAGATTCCCTGAATTAGAACAAAAATTACAACAAACAAGAATCTCTGAGAGAAGAAATTAAGGAAAGGAACATAACAATTATCTTAGGGATCGAAAAGACTTTTGAGTAACAATCAGTTTTATATTTGTAAAAATAGTAGTTTACCTACAAACCTAATCTGTATACAGATCTGTCAGATTTCCGAGACTTCCTGCTGTGGAAGAATCCTCCACAGGTTGTCTATTAATAGCTAAACGCAGGGGAATAAAAGTGGCTGGAGGGAAGACAGAGAAAGAACAGAGGTAGGACAAATAAGAAAACGCATAAAAAACTCTTTCTACCAGGCAAGTGCAAGATCAGAATCATCAGAGATGTCAATCGTGATCATGGGATCAGTGGGGATCAAATTACAATGTCCTCTTCTGCATCCTGTAGGTGTGGCGCCATGGTGGGGGAGCACGCAAGATTTTAAATGGCAATATAAATATGCCACCAGTGGCAGGAAATGGACAGGTTATGACACATGCGGCAAACTCATCTCAGGCGCAAATACATCCACTTTTTTTAGAACCACCAAGGATTCCTTCTTGAGGGATCGAGAGAAGGGAATCATCAGAAAATAAACAAAGGATGGAGCACGTACAGAGTGAACAAATTATCCTCTCATAGATTAACGAAAAATCAAAAACAGGTGTTGTCATAACGTCTTACGTTCATATCTCCCATGCCCAAATTTAATGGAATTTGTATGGGTGAAACAGATTATTTTTTTTAATCTTTTATGCTAGAAATTTTGGCTTTGCAATAAATAATCATAAATAAAAGAAATGGATGAACAAACCTTTTAGAAACTAGAGGAGAAAACATTGGTGATCTTGAACTATGCAGGTTTTGAAGGTGAAGGAGACCCCATAATTCCCGATATACCTTTGGACAAATTTGAAGCCAAAATCTAGGAATACGACCTCCGAATCACAATATAATTTATTGGATACGTTTGTGGAAGTAGTAGACGTGCAAGACATAAAGAATCTAGCACTCAGACGACAACCATCTTTCTTGAAATTTAAAATGGGAGAAGGAAGTAGCAATTGCAGAACTACAATCTAAATCAGGGAGATAGTAATCAAAAGCAGTGACAAGGGTGGTAAAATTGTCAACATTAAATAAAAGGACTATAGAGCGATGTGTTGAGAGAATACTTGGTGATTCCAGAAACATATGTAGTGGCTTTCCAAAAGACCCAACCAATGAGTAATCTTGAAGGAATTGAAAGATTTTGTGATTTGGGAATTGAGAAAAAATTTAATTACTGAGGAGGAAAGAAATTTATGCAACTGTTAATCCTACTATTGCTATCCTTTTATGCATTTTACCGAAAGTGCATAAAGAGGTTGATTGTCAAAGTACCAGGAAGACCGTAGAGTCCTCAAGTCGAAGAACAATTTAAACACAAGGACCCAGCACGTATGTTGATCCGTATACTGGATGCCCTTTGTCACTTGGCCTTCCCTTCATATCTTAAAGATACGAAGGAAGTGACTGTGATGAGAATTAACGATCTAGTGGTGAGTGAGAGTACACTTCCTTGCAATTTTTAGACGTATAAGCCCATACAGAACATCGGACATGACCAGGTCCTGAAGGCAAATCAAGTATTTTTGAACACAAGAGGTACTCAATTTAGCAGAACACAATGATTTTGTTTTGACAGCTATTGGATTTTGTTTTGATACCATTTTTAACTATTTTTGCTTGATGGAACCTTTATCACCAGATAAAAGGCGCCGCCATGGGAACTGTCTGTGCACCAAGTTTTGCTAATCTATTTTTTAGGTTGGTGGGAGGATGCTATTGTTTTTTCTGAACACCTTGAAATATTCACAGATCGGATTTTATTTTGGGGGCGCTTTATTTATGATATTTCTGGATTTATTGGGATGGTAGTAATAATTATTAAGGATTTTGTATCTAGAAATAATGATAATGAAATGGAATGAAATTCACATTGAAATTCATCGGGAGAAAATTAATTTTTTGATTTGAAAATTATGTTGGATGAAAATAAGCAGATTCAGACAAAAGAAATTTTCGGAAAAAATAACGCGTCTTTACCAATGTTGTTACATTTCTCTAGTTTTGGCCCATCCACCCTTCACAGAAAAAGGGGATTTCCCATAGGCAATTTCTAGGGCTCGTAGAAATTGTTCTACATTAGAGGGATTTTCAATGAAGAATGTAATAAAGTTTAAAATTGCACACGTTTTGTCAGGCAAGTGGTTATCCTAAAAACTGTTTTGAGGAAGGCGTTTTAATAGAGGCTTTGTCCCTGCGTCCTGTAATGATGACAGATATTCCATCACTGATGGCCACGTTTCTATTTAAACAAATTAGGGATTTGCATGTAACAAAGCTTTTGCAAGGGACTATTCATGTATGTACCTCATGAATGTAAGATTTAATTGTTCCTGCTGCGGCGGCTGGTCTAGTGCTAATCGGATGCAGCTGATGCGAAGGCATTTGAGGATGCTGGAGTTCTTTGCATGCTCCATTGTGAATGGTGGATTAATGGCTAGCTGTGAGCCCGTAGGAGAGAATCTTCAATGTGGAAGCTTGTGAGTTCAGACTGTGGGAGGAGAAGCTAGCCATAGAGCCTACAGTATTATAATAATGAGAATGATATAACATGTGAAAGATAAGTAGTTTATTAATATAGTCTTGAGACAATACTATACAACGCAGTGAACATGTATTTAATGGGCCTGCAGCTCAATTGGAATGAATTATACTTATTACATACATAGGAGAAGAGCTTTATGGGAAGATAATATGAACAGTGGTCTATTGTACAGTGGGAGGTTTATAATCCCCAAAGAAGTTTAAATTTTTGGGGGAAATTGATGGAATTTATTTTTAGGGGGAAAAATTAAGGAGTATTTTTAAAAATAATGAAATGGAGAAATTAAAAAATTTCATAAAAAAAAATTTAATTTTTTTTAAAATTATTTTAAAAATAACAATTAAAAAAAAAAATTTTTTTTGGAAAAATGGGTTTTTTTTCATTTTTATTTTGGAATTCCAAAAAAAGGGGATTCCTTGGGCCCTTTTTTTCCCTGAAATTGTTTTTACTTTAAAATTTTTTTAATGAAAAATTTTTTCCCCCCCTTTTTCCCCCTTTTTTTTTTTTAAGGGGGGGTTTTTTTTGGGGGAAAAAAACAGATTTCTCCGAGGAATTTTAAAAAAAAAGGGGGGGGGGGGGGGGGGGGGGAAATTATTTTTACCAAGAAAAAAATTTTTTTCCCCCCGGGGGTGGTGAAAATTTGGTTTGGGGGAGAAAAAGGGGTTTTGTTTTGGGGGGGGGAAATGAAAAAACCCCCAAAAGGAACTTAAGGGGAACGGAAGGTTTTTTTTGGGGGGGGGCTAAACCTAATTTATAAAATAGAAATATAATTGAAAAAAGTTTTTTATAATATAGCCTTAAAAAAAAAAAGGGTTTTTTTTCTTTTTAAATTTTTACATAAAAAAAGGGGGGAAATTAAAATTTTTTTAAAAGGGGTTTATTCCAAGAAAAAGCATATTAATATTGAAGAAAGGGGGTATGGAATTGACAAAATGGCAGTGTGCGTGTAATGTTTATACCTATCTGCTTAGTTCTTTTTTAGGTGAGGGACGCAGTTTTCAAAATATGAAAAGTGAGATGGAAAACCCACACGTCAGGCGAGGTGTTTGTTGGTGCAGTGCATTGGCACGGGGAGTACGGTAAGATGGGGGCAAGCCGTTATGGGGAAGGCAATTTGACTGAAGGTTGTTGGCTCTAGACATGGTGGGACTTACAGGACATGTTTTTAGTGTGCCGCGCGGGAAGGGGGGGTGGGTTTTTTGTGGATTCTCCCCGATGCTAATTGGGAGCACCTGATGGGGTGTTTACCTAACATGATATAAAAGGAAGTGAGCTTAGACCACATGTGATCGGACCTCTAAGCTTGAATAAAGCCAGTTAGCTGGCTAAACATGTCGGCGAGGTCAGGCATGACGTTTTTAAATGTGATCTTCTCACCTCTGTCTACAAGTGTCACCTTCTTCAGACGGTGTCACAAGGGGCCTTATTTGTTCTGTGTCTAGAGATGTAGGGACACTCCCATGTAGTTGGCTTTGGATCCCTTAACTGAAGCTAGTACTTCGCTATAGATATAAGGCTCTCACTGTTAAGAGGTGGGGGTTCCAACCAGACTTGATGATAGAAAGGAGTTATTCCTCTTTCAGAAGCAAGGTTTAAATGATGAGATAGAGATCTGGTTTTTTAATAGTGTGTAAGAGTTAAGAGTAGATATATTAAAAGTTACGTTTTAGTTGTTTTAATATATAGAGACTGATAGAGTTTTAAGTTTGCCTATGCAAAATACTAAATAAGGGATCAAAAGTCACTCTTAGTTCTCTTGCGAGATTCCCAATTTTTTGGAGATTATGTGACAAAATTGGTAGGTGCACACACTGGTGGCCTCCGAAGTGAATACCAGCGTGTTTTGCTGTAAGGCTTTTACTCTTTTATTAAGTCACTTCAGTAGTAATGAGAGGACGACAAGGGAAAGTCTTTAAATTTTGCAACATGTTTTGAGAAGCAGATGGTAATGCTCTGCCTAACAATTGTAAGAAAAGTTATGAAGTCTTAACCCCCTTGGTGGGGGTTTTTTGCAATTGATCATTGGTAAATTGTGGTCTGAAATTTAGATAAGTCACAATTTAAGAAAAACACTATGTAAATGAACTAATAAAAAATTGACAATTGTAGTGTTCATGTCTTGTATTGAGTACAATGAGTAAAACATCCACAGTGCAGGGAGAAAATGTAAGGGAAGTTTTATGTTAATGCCTTCTCCAAGAGCTATAGCTCCATGTTCAATAGATTCATGTGGATAGGTATATATGCCTCATGTAGGTATTCAATCCCCTATAGGTATATTTTCCCCCTGTAGGAAAAAAAGGTCTCTGTAGCTGGATTGTACCCTGTATTTATATAACTTCCTCTTAGTGTATAGACCCCTGTTTCTATACAGCACCCTGTAGGTATATATGCTCCCTATAGGTATATATTCTCCCAGTAGGTAGGTAGCCCCCTTTGACTGACTGGAAAAAAATAAGAGAAATTATACTCACTGCCTCCTGTTCACCTGCAGAGGAGTTAGCTATGGGAGCAAGTATAAGTGGCGAGATATCATCACACCGCCTATGCCAGGGTGTGCCACCCAGGATGGAGCACCCCCACCCTCTCTACACCACTCGGTGTAGTAATGGCCAGAGCATTACCTTTCTCCTTGCAGGCTGGCAGAGAAAGAATAAAGCTCCGAACATCCTTCTTCCACAATCACTGGTTAGACCACACATGGAATATTGTGTACAGTTTTGAGCACCAGTGCACAGGAAAGACATTGTAGAGCTTGAACAAAAGGACTGCGTGGACTGCAATGCCCAGAAAGATTAGCAACATTGGGGTCATATAGTTTAAAGAAATGATGGCTTCAGGGACACATAATAATGTTGTATAAATATATCAGAGGCCGATATAGAGATCTCTCCCAAGATCTTTTTATACCCAGGATTGGATCTAGAACAAGTGGGCGTCCTCTACGTCTAGAGGAAAGAAGATTTCTACATAAACATAGAAAGGGATTCTTTACTGTAAGAGCAATGAGACTGTGGGACTGCCAGAGGAAATTGTCATGGAAAATCACCACAAGTTCAAGAAGGGTCGGGATACTTTCTAGAATGTAATAATATAACAAGTTTTATAGTGACCGGATTCTGGAGAAGGGTCCTGGATAAATTTCTAGAGTGATAATATAACAAGTTTTAGTGGACCAGGATTCTGGAGAAGGGCTGGTACATTTCTTAACTGTAATAATATAACAAGTAAGTTCCAGGATTCTGGAGAAGGTCGGGTACATTTCTAGATGTAATAATATAACAAAGTCTATAGCGACCGGGATCTGAAAGGTCTGGAGACATTTCGATGTAATAATACGAACAAGTTAGAGTGACCGATTCCTGGAGAAGTTGTCTGATACCATTGCCTAGATGTAAAATATAACAATTAAATGCACCATGATTCTGGATGAAGGGTCTGTAGACATTTCTATATGTTAATAAATAACAGTTAAGTGACCGGGATTTCCTGGGAGAAGGAGGGGGTGGTTCCCCCCCCCCCCCCCCCCCCCACCCCCCCCCCCTGGAGAACATTTCTAGATGTAATTAATAGAACAAGTTATAGTGACCAGGATTCTGGAGGAAAGGTCTGGATACATTTCTAAATGTAATAAATAGAACAAGTCTTAGTGACCAGGATTCTGAGAAGGGTCCTGGATATATTTCTAGATGTAATAATAAAACAGGTTATAGATGACCAGGATCTATCCCTGTTAAAACATAAGCTTTACTAACCATCTAAAATTATACAATTTAGACCGCCTATAAATTACCACTACATACCTAAATGATACAGCATACTGTACACTATCCCGTCAGGTGGAGTAATCGCCCCGAAAAAGGGGACGGCTCGCTTTTTATGACAGATAATAACACTATAAATACGTTATAAACACCTTAAATCCCAGCTATCCCAGACGCGTTTCCCCGACAATTCTAGGTTCATCACAGAAATCAAAAAACTCTCGCTGTGGAAAAAGAATACGCTCATATACAACGCATATACAACCTGTCTTGAATACATATACCTCCTATTTAGATTCAATAGGAGACGATACTTAGCATTAGGTGCTGTCAGAGTATAGGAATGATTACTCCCCGCTGCTTGATCCCCCTTATTGGTATGCTTGGCACCCAGATAAGAGGGATACAGAGCAAATCGTCTCTGCTTCCCTAAATCCTCAATGGCCCCTCAAATGTATAAAAAAAATGGTTAAAATTATATAAAAACTAATAAGCCCCTAACATCTCCAAATTGTATATCTACTTTATACCTTATTGCCGGGTTCCTTTAAATGATTGAATTTACCCGGCGTTCTGGATATTAGACAGTGCATGTTCCGGAAGAGAAAAACATGTCATTTCCGGTTGGTGCCGCCGGGGAAATGACACTGCGCATAGTCCGAGAACCCGGCCCGAGACATGCGGCGCCCGCGTTGTAAAAAACTTCACTGCGCATGTCTGAAAAGAAAATGCATGTCACTTCCGGGTAGCGTTGCCGGAATCATCACTGTACATATTAAAAGCACAGCTCGACCTCTGCGCTGAGCTCAAATACGTGCCTGACCAGATACACGCCACCACGGCAGCACAGATAACCCATGGCGAGTACACTTGTTCCCGACGTCCACCCCATGATACTGCAAGTGTATTGATAGCAAGCAATTGTGACTGGACTTTCTCTCGCCTTTAGTTCTCAAAATTTACCGGAGCAATTACCATACAACCGACATGCATAGGTTTAATAAGGCTTAATCCAGGGACAAAAATTCGGGTACAACGTTCACTGTCCTCAGCTGACTTGAATATCAACTGTAGGTAATCAGTGAATATAATTAAAAAATTATAATATGATGCTGATACATATCCAATGGTCAGATCTGACAATCATAGTGGTCCTCTATGGAGAAGTGTGAACAAGACAGAGCAGGTGAGCAGGGCCTAAAGCAAGGCTATTCAATAAAGCAACCAAACTGCGAAGTCCTCATAAGGCCCTTTGATGAACAAATCCATCGATAAATCCTTTGGCGCTCTTTGCATAGAAGTTCGTCTATCCCATTCCCCTCCTCTGGGGATGGTCTCACGCCCTCATAACAGATCAGAAAACGCAGAGATTCCCCATTCACCATTATGATGTTCCCGACATATGGTCGGGCTACTGGCTGTCTCTCCTATTTCAGTATACCCCCACGATGTTTCTCCACCCTTCTTTAAATGTTCTCCCTTGTTTTTCCAATATAGTTAAGTGGGCAGGGGCATAATACACCATGTAAACTACTCCTTCGTCCTACAGTTGGCAAAATTCCACGAATGAAAAATTGTTTTTCCATTAGAGGCACTTTGAAGGATTTAGTTTTGTAATATATATGGGCAGTGGCTACACATCTCTGCCCACATTTGAACATACCAAAAAATTTTTTTCGGTCTCCTTTCTACCACGTGCCATTGAGAAGGTATGATGTATAGTGACTATGGATCAGTCTATCCTTGATAGATCTACCCTCCGATAAGTTATCAAAGGGTTGATAGGAAAGAAGTCCTCTTTAGGTTCATGATCCAACATTTAAAAATTCCCAGTATTTTTTAAGGATATTTCACACTTCTAAATTTCTGTCGTCAAAGTTGCACACTATACCGACCTTCTGATGTTCTTTATTTTCTTGGGTTTTACCTTGTAGCAAAGTTGTCCTATTCTGTTTTGTGCATGCCTAAAGGCTGATTCAAGGACTTTGATGGGATATCCTCGATACGAAATCTCTCTCTTAAAATACCTGACTGTCTCCTAAAGTCCACATCTCGGAGCAGTTCCTCTTAACTCTTCAGAAATTGAGCACCTTCGGTATTCCCTCTCCTACATGTTTAATGATGGAACTTTCCAATGTAACAGGCTGTTAGTTGCGTGTAGGTTTCCTATACATATCTGTATGAGTATTACCATTTGGATCTTAATGATAGTAGGGACTCTAAGGAAGGGTAAGCATCTTTCCTGCATTTCAAATGTGAAATGCATACCGATTTGTTTTTGTTAGTTGTGTAACAAACTCCTCAAGTGACACCTCTGCCTCCCATTAGGATGATGGATGTCCATCGATGTACCTCCCCCAGAATAAATCTGGGGGGCTATTGGTCATACCCCCTGGTTGCGATACCAAGGTGGCCTCCCACCAGCCCAGGAACAGAATTTGCATATGTGGGACACGAAGGCTCCTCCATTGCGTGGTCCCTGAGCTGGTGGAAGGTCCTGTATTGCAAAAGACAAATAATTATGTCCTTAGCACAAAGTCAAGTAATTTGATGACAAAAGCATTAATGATCACCGAATTCTATACTTCTTGTAGACAGAAAAATATCTACGCCCGGATACCGTTTTCATGTGGGATATTAACTATATAAGCTTCTCGTCTTAATAGAGCCCATAGTAACTTCTTTATTAACTGTAATCCGTCCCATCTAACGCAACAAATAGAAGTGTTCTCTTATGTAAGATGGCAGTGGTGGTTACAAAATCCTGCAAGATGTTGTCTAATAGATTCCACATTTTGGCGTTATTGATCCAACACCCGAGGACTATTGGTCGCCTTTAGCGAGTATAGCCCTGTGGATCTTAGGAATCGAGTAGAATGTAGGTTGTTGGGGATTAGAAGGTCATCATGAATTTAAATATCTGTGTTTTGATATAAGCCAGTCTCTAAGCCCTCCACAATATCCTTTTCTAGTTCAATAATAAAGGTTGTGTTTGGATCTAAGGTAAACATATCAGAATGCCTTTGTCCTTGAGAAGATCGTTACATACATTTGTTTATCATACTCAGATTTAATATAACTATTTTCCCCCCTTATCTAGGGAGTGAATGACGAAAAGACTTATCCCGTCCAGTCTACAATGCTTCTAGTTCCTACTCTACTAGAATTTATTATGAAATGTAACCTTGTTCACTCCAGATCACCGTAGTTCTTTTGAGACTTTTGCAAAAATAAATCAATTTTCACGTGTATCCAACGTGACTCGGGGGCAATTCTCACTCCTTTTGAGTTTCATTAGTTTGTCCCTTCTCTCATTTCTGTCCTCTTCCATAAGGGACACCAAAAGTGCGTATTCCCTCTAGATCCTGTGTCGTAACACCCAATTGCTGGCATCAGTATCATCCTTTAATTTTTAAAAAATTTATAGCCACTTGAGCTTACGCACAATAGATGTAAATCTTTATTCCATGAAAAATCACTGATCTGTGGTGGGCACAACAGTCAGCCCCCTCTGTATAATCTGTAGTTTCTTTTTACTCAGTTTGCTGTCGTGAGGTTAATTATCTATGTTTTGATCTGATATCATTGTTCTGACGGTGTACTCAGGCCGGACAGCGGGGCCTCTCCAACCCTCTAAAAAAGGGGTGTATTGAGTTGCCAGAGATGAGGAGCATAATAAATCCATATGTACTCCCATTCCTCCTAAGTTCTGGCGTGGCCCATTTCTAGTTCTAGTACCTCTTATACTTCCCCTAGAACTTGTGGTTGTTTGTGAATTGGTATCTGAAGACTCTGCATCAGATGACAATACTTCCTGGGGGTAGAGGCTTAGATTTTAGAAAATTAAAGGCTCTCCCTTCCTTAAATTCTATGGAAGTCCCTAGATATTGTTTGCGTTTCCGTACCTTCAGCTCCGTCCTGATATTTTTCTATAGAGTTTTATTGTAGCTTTGTTCTTTCCTAGTAAAGCAGGATCCCTCCTAAGTTTTGATGCTTGTTCTATCAATTTATTTAGAGTGGTGGAAGTAACTTTCCTATGTTTTATTTTCCTCCTTTAATAAGATTTTCATAAGTCGTACAGAGCTATCTATGAGTTCTGTTTTCCACATCAGCCAATTAAGGATCAACTGTGATCTGATGGCAGGTGTTATAATAGATTCTAATCCACTAGGTATAATACTGATTCAATATAATGCTCAATATGTTTGTGCTTCCACCACGATTTAATATTAGCTCGGTAAGCTGTATAAAGTTGTTTGAATACACTCTAAAATCTGAAGGATCACTCTGACTGACTCCACCTCAATGTCTGAAAACACGCGGGGCTGTCTTGCCTCAGTTCGCCATTTCTCTTTAATTCCCACATGCCACTTAAAAACTGGCCATAATATTAGAAATTCTGCAAATCTATGATGAACAGAGATTTAAATATAAATATCACCTCAATTAATAATCCCTGTTAATAAAAACATATACTTTACTAGACCATCTAAAATAATACAATCTAGACCCCTATAAATTACCATTACATACCATAAATGATACAGCATACGTACACTATCCGTCAGTGGAGTAATCGCCGCCGTTAAAGGACGGCTCCGCTTTTATGACAGATAATAACACTATATACTGTATAACATCTTAAATCCCCAGCTATCCCGACGCGTTTTCCCCGTACAATTCTAGGTTCAATCAGGGGATTCCAAAAAACTCTCGCTGTGGAAAAAGAATAACGCTATAAAAAACGCATATAGAAACCTGTCCTTGAATACATATACCTCCTATTTTAGATTCAATAGGGAGACTGATTACTTACTTAGGTGCTTCAGGTATAGGAATGATACTCCCCGCACTCCTTTGGTATGCAGGCACCCAGGATAAAAGGGATACAGAGCAAATCGTCTCTGCTTCCCCTTAAAGCCGTCAAAGGTCCCCTCAATGTATAAACAAATAAGCCCCTAACATCCTCCAAATTGGTATATTCTACTTTATAACCTATTGCCCGGGATCCTTTAAAGATTGATTTACCCGCGTTCTGGATATTAGACCGCGCATGTCCGGAAGAGAAAAACATGTCATTTCCGGTTGGTGCCGCCGGGAATGACATTTGCTCCCACATATGCAAATCTGTTCCTGGGCTGGTGGGAGGCCACCTTGGTATCTCAACCAGGGGATGACCAATGCCCCCCCAGATTTTATTCTGGGGGAGTTACATCGATGACATCATCATCCTATGGTAAGGGCACGAGGTGTCACTTTGAGGATTATTGTTACAACAACTTATCAAAAGCACAAAATTGGTAGACTGTCATTTCACATTTGAAATGCAGAAAGATGCATACCCTTCTTAGATGTCCTTCATCATTAAAGATCCAAATGGAATATCCATACATATATGTATAGGAAACCTACACAACTAACAGCCTGTTACATTGGGAAAGTTACCATCCATTACCATGTAGGAGAGGGAATCAGCGAAGGTCAATTTTCCTGAGAGTTAAGAGGAATTGCTCCAGAGATGAGGACTTTAGAACAGTCAGGTATTTTAAGAGAGAGATTTCGTAATCGAGATATCCCACAAAATCCTTGAATCAGCCTTTAGGCATGCACAAAAACAGAATAAGACAACTTTGAGCTACAAGGTAAAACCCAAGAAAATAAAGACATCAATAAGGCACGTATAGTTGCAACTATTGACGACAACAGAAATTTAGAAGTGTGAAATATCCTTAAAAAATACTGGGGAATTTTAATGTTGGATCAGGACCTAAAGGGATATCTTCCTTCAACCCCTTTAATAACTTATCGGAGGGGTAGATCTATCAAGGATAGACTGATCCATAGTCACTATACATCAACACCTTCTCAAGGCACGTGGCTGGAAAGGAGACCGATTGGTATGTTTAAATGTGGGCAGAGATGTGTAGCCTGCCCATATATATTACAAACTAAATCCTTCACAAGTGCCTCTAATGGAAAACAATTTTTCATTTGTGATTTTGCCAACTGTAGGACAGAAGGAGTAGTTTACATGTGTATATGCCCCTGCCCACTTAACTATATTGGAAAAACAAGGAGAACATTTAAAAGAAGGGTGGGAGAACATCTGGGGGATATACGAAATAGAGAGACACGCCAGTAGCTCGACATGTGTGGGAACATCATAATGGTGAATGGGAATCTCTGCGTTTTCTGATCTTAGAGGTCGTGAGACCATCCCCCAGAGGAGGGGAATGGGATAGACGAATTCTATGCAAAGAGGCCCAATGGATTTACCGTATGGATTCTGTTCATCCAAAGGGCCTCAATGAGACTTTACAATTTGGTTGTTTTATTGAATAGACTCTGCTTTAGGTCTGCTCACCCTGCTCTGTCTTGTTCACACTCTCCATAGAGGACCACTATTGATTGTTCAGATCTGACCATTGGATATGTATCAGCATCACATTATAATTTTTCCATTATATTCACTGATTACCTACAGTCTGATAATTCAAGTCAGCTGAGGACAGTGAACGTTGTACCCCGAAATTTTTGGCCCTGGATTAAGCCCTTATTAACCTATGCATGTCGGTTGTATGGTAATTGCTCCGGTAAATTTTGAGAACTAAGGCGAGAAGTCCCGTCACAATTGCTTGCTATCAATACACATGCGAGTATATGGGGTGACGTCGGGAACGAGTGTACTCGCCATGGGTTATCTGTGCTGCCGTGGTGGCGTGTATCTGGTCAGGCACGTATTTTGAGCTCCAGCGCAGAGGTCGAGCTGTGCTTTTAACATGTACAGTGACGATCCCGGCAGCGCTACCCGGAAGTGACATGCATTTTCTTTTCAGACATGCGCAGTGAAGTTTTTAGAACGCCGGGCGCCGCATGGTCTGGGCCGGTTCTCGGACATGCGCAGTGTCATTCCCGGCGGCACCAACCGGAAATGACATGTTTTTCTCTTCCGGACATGCGCAGTCTAATATCCAGAACGCCGGGTAAATCAACCTTTAAAGGAACCCGGCAATAGGTATAAAGTAGAATATACCAATTTGGAGATGTTAGGGGCTTATTTGTTATACATTTGAGGGGCCATTTGAGGCATTTAAGGGAAGCAGAGACGATTTGCTCTGTATCCCTCTTATCCTGGGTGCCAGCATACCAAAGGAGCTGCGGGGAGTATCATTCCTATACCTGACAGCACCTAAGCTAAGTATCAGTCTCCCTATTGAATCTAAATAGGAGGTATATGTATTCAAGACAGGTTGTATATGCGTTGTATATAGCGTACTCTTTTTCCACAGCGAGAGTTTTTTGAATCCCCTGATGAACCCTAGAATTGTACGGGGGAAACGCGTCGGGATAGCTGGGATTTAAGGTGTTTATACACGTATATAGTGATATTATCTGTCATAAAAGCGGAGCCGTCCTTTATCGGGGCGATTACTCCACTGACGGATAGTGCACAGTATGCTGTATCATTTAGGTATGTAGTGGTAATTTATAGGGGTCTAGATTGTACAATTTTAGATGGTCTAGTAAAAGTTATGTTTTAACAGGGATTATAATTTGCAGTGATATTATGATTTAAATCCTCTGTTCACATAGAATTTGCAGAATTTCTGACCAGGATTCTGGACAAGGGTCTGGATACATTTCTAGATGTAATACTATAACAATTTATAATGACCGGGATTCTGGAGAAGGGTCTGGAGACATTTCTAGATGTAATAATATAACAATTTATAGTGACCAGGATTCTGGAGAAGGGTCTGGATGCATTTCTAGATGTAATAATAGAACAAGTCTTAGTGACCAGGATTCTGGAGAAGGGTCTGGATACATTTCTAGATGTAATAATATAACAGGTTATAGTGACCAGGATTCTGGAGAAGGGTCTGGATACATTTCTAGATGGAATAATAGAACAAGTTCTAGTGACCGGGATTCTGGAGAAGTGTCTGGATACATTTCTAGATGTAATAATATAACAAGTTATAGTGACCAGGATTCTGGAGAAGGGTCTGGATACATTTCTAGATGTAATAATATAACAAGTTATAGTGACCAGGATTCTGGAGAAGGGTCTGGATACATTTCTAGATGTAATAATAGAACAAGTTCTAGTGACCGGGATTCTGGAGAAGGGTCTGGATACATTTCTAGATGTAGTAATAATAGAACAAGTTATAGTGACCAGGATTCTGGAGAAAGGTCTGGATACATTTCTAGATGTAATAATAGAACAAGTTATAGTGACCAGGATTCTGGAGAAGGGTCTGGATACATTTCTAGATGTAATAATATAACATATTATAGTGACCAGGATTCTGGAGAAGGGTCTGGAGACATTTCTAGATGTAATAATATAACAATTTATAGTGACCAGGATTCTGGAGAAGGGTCTGGATGCATTTCTAGATGTAATAATAGAACAAGTTTTAGTGACCAGGATTCTGGAGAAGGGTCTGGATACATTTCTAGATGTAATAATATAACAGGATATAGGGACCGGGATTCTGGAGAAGGGTCTGGAGACATTTCTAGATGTAATACTAGAACAAGTTCTAGTGACCAGGATTCTGGAGAAGGGTCTGGATACATTTCTAGATGTAATAATATAACAAGTTATAGTGTCCAGAATACATGAGAATTGACTGGATACATTTCTAGGTCTAATAATATAACAATTTATAGTGACAGGGATTCTGGAGAAGGGTCTGGATACATTTCTAATTGTAATAATAGAACAAGTTATAGTGACCAGGATTCTGGAGAAGGGTCTGGATACATTTCTAATTGTAATAAAATAACAAGTTATAATGACCAGGATTCTGGAGAAGGGTCTGGATACATTTCTAGATGTAATAATATAACAAGTTATAGTGTCCAGAATTCTGCAGAAGGGTCTGGATACATTTCTAGATGTAATAATATAATAGGTTATAGTGACCGGGATTATGGAGAAGGGTCTGGATACATTTCTTGATTTAATAATATATCAAGTTATAGTGTCCAGGATTCTGGAGAAGGGTCTGGATACATTTCTAGATGTAATAATATAACAAGTTATAGTGACCAGGATTCTGGAGAATGGTCTGGGTACATTTCTAGATGTAATAATATAACAAGTTATAGTGCCCAGGATTCTGGAGAAAGGTCTGGAGACATTTCTAGATGTAATAATATAACAAGTTATAGTGACCAGGATTCTGGAGAAGGGTCTGGATACATTTCTAGATGTAATAATATAATAAGTTATAGTGACCGTGATTCTGGAGAACGATCGTTGATCCAGGGATTTATTCTGATTGCCTAACTGGAGTCAAGAAATAATTTTTTTTCCTAAAATGAGGACAATTGGCTTCTACGTCATGTGGGGTTTTTACTTCTTCTGGATCAATATTATAGGACAATAGGCTAAAATGAATGGACATTTGTCTTTTCTCGGCCTTACAAACTATGTTACTGTATGGATGGAAACTCATGTGTATTTTCTCCGATAAGACAAGCTTTTTGAAGCCACACATGACTTGAGATGTTGTCTACTTGATGTGTGGAGCGCTAGAAAATATGTGCCTACATCATGGATTGGTCATATGGATATTGGAGCAATTTTAGTGATAAACATATAACAGAGGATTGATCCAAACAATCTCATAGAGAAGCACAGTATTTTTTTTTTTTATTGAAATCTCTTTTAACGGTGATAATTAAAAATCACTTCCCTGCAAGACAGAAATAATCTCCTATTACGGTGCCAACGTTCTCAAATAAAAATTCCTAACCTAAAAATGCTCGAACACGGCAAATAAAAAGTAATTGCAAATGTAAAGTGAAAAAAAAAAAATTTTTTTAATTTAAATTCCTCATTTGGTGTTGTTACTAAGTAACAAACTCTCTTAATATATATTAAGTCTCCTTTCTCCAAACTGTGTATTTGTAGCATTTATGAAAAAGACACTAACCTACTGAAAGATGAGTTGTACCCTTGAGCAAATTACCAGCACATTTATTTCAGCCGCGTGAGTTTCAAACTCATTTTCTGGTAATATCAAAAGTGTTCGTAGAATTAATTTCCTGTCAGTTCAGCAGTAGTCAATTGAATATTTTATGATTTTGCATTAGCCTTATTTGTCTAGAATTGTGACATGATCGAGTCATTCTTTGAGGGATACACATTAATAATTAATCCGTGTCCGACGTGAAGTGCTAAGGATGACAGTGTAATTGCACATTTTTCGAAAGTCAGAAATGAGAATGCCCTGCCACCATTTAAATGTCATTTTTAAAAACTCAACGTTAAAAACAGAAAATAAGACATTCCGATATTGTTCTGTTGCATATAAAATACAATGAATGCAAATTGCCTTTTCACATTTTGTTCCGGCAAAGCTGAATAAACTGTCAACTTGAGACATTTCCGTGATTTGGAGGCTTTATCTG
>JAODAL010039290.1:0-38167 GCA_025379985.1 Phyllomedusa bahiana
GGCCAACCCTTTTCTGTCCCCAGCTTTCCATTTCAGATAAATCTAGAATAGAATTGTTAAGAACTTGACATAAGAGGACGCCACAAAGACTTATAAATAGCAGATTGCACCGCGCATGAATAATGTAGGAGATACATTGTAACCTCCGGGGGCCCACCCCTTTTCAGTGCGCAACCTCCAGCAGGGGGGGGCCCCCTGCGGCTCTCATTTCAGGGAAGGGGGGAAAGCCCGGGGAGTTTTCATAGCTTGACAGAGAAGGTTTTGTGTTGCAGCTGCAGGTCTCCTGCCACAGATCCCAGCCATATCTGCTCTCTTTCACTCCCTGAGTAATCCACTGGATCCCTGTGCTATGTTTTTTGCAATGAGGGGAGGGAATGGATCCTGCACTGGGGGGTGATCCTGTGATGGGGCCTTTCGAAGGGTTTTTTAGTTGCACGCCCTCCCTTGTTTTTGGGTTCTTTTCCCCGTGAATACAAGGATGCAATAGGGAGAATCTCATCCTAAGGGGGGATTTGGGTCTAGAGGGATCTACTGCTTTCTGATTCTGCTGGATTTTTTCCTTTTTTATTCCTTGCTATCGGATTGATCCCCATATGAAAATGGGGGGCTGGATAGAGAAGGAGTGCAGTGCCCTGGGAGGTCTGTTCCCCGACCATTTCAGTGACATTTTAAGGTAAGAGGGGTGAAAGTGCGGGGGGGGGGAAATTAAAAAAAAAATCTGTCCCTGCCAGATCCCAAGCCAAAGCGGTTTTCGGGCCGCGGTGAAAAAAATTTTTCCCTATCCGACCGGTGATGGGCACCTGCTCCGATCAACTCCATTCCCTACATAGATCCTAGAATAAAACCCTATGAAAATCTGCCCTATCCAAGGTGCGGGGGACCCGCTCCGATTCAAAAACTCCTTCCCTACATGACCTAAAAAAAACCTATAAAGGGGGGGCCCCAAAAAAAAATTCCCTATTATGGTGATGGGCACCTGCTCCGATTAACTCCATTCACTTTGGGGGGGGGGCCTAGAATAAAAAATAAAAAAACCCTATGAAAAAATTTTGCCATCAAAATTTTCCCAATGTCCAAAATGAACCCATAAAAATTTTTCCATAAATATTCCTAAAAAAAAAAACCTATAGGACCCCAAAAAATCTGCCCATATGTGGGGTGGGCACCTCTCCGATAAAAAAAAACCAACTCCTTCACATAGGATCCTAGAATAAAAACCTTGAGACCCTAGAAAAAACGATAAAAACCCCATCAAACTTCATTCCCTATATAGACCCTAGAATAAAACCTATCAGAGACCCTATGAAAATCTGCCCTATCCGATCAGTGATTGGCACCTGCTCCGATCATCAAAAGCAACTCCATTTCCCCATATAGCCCTAAGAATAAAAAAAATCTGAGAGACCCTATAAAAATCTGATCTATCCCATCAGTTATTGGCACCTGCTCCAATCACACTGATCAACTTCATTCCCTATATAGATCCTAAAAGCCGGTTACAGAGCTGATAAAAATCAACCCCCCATCCGAAAACGGTCATTTGGCACCTGCTCAAAAGTCACTGAAAAAAAAATCCATTCCCCCTATGGGGGGGGGGGGAAAAAGCCTGAGATTTCCATGGGAAAAAATTATTATTGGATCTCTGTAGTCTTGGTACGGCTGCAACCTTTCTCCCGTTTAGAGGTAGATCCTTGTGGTTATAGCCGGGTTTATTGAAAAAAACTGTTGGGCAGCAAAACCCGAAATCCCCCCAAATTTTATTGGTAATCCCCGTTCCTATTTTGGGGGATTTGGGCAGAAAAACTATTTCTGTTTAAGCCCAGTTTATTGGATAGGGGGGCATGGTGTTATTATAGGGGGTATAAAAAGTATTGGGGGGTTTGGACCCTTTTATTGCTAACTCCCATTGGTGTATGGGCATTGGTGTTATTATAGGGTGTATCGAGTATTTGGGGGGCATTTGATCATGTATTGGTTTCCATTCGCATTGGTGTTATTATAGGGTATGTATATCTATATATGTGGGGTGTGTTGTGTGTTTTTTATATAAATATTTTTTTAGCTTTGGGGGGGTTGCTTTTGTCGTTTAGTCAAACAGTCCCTGGCATATGGGCATTGGTGTTATTATAGGTGTATCAAGTATTTGGGGGGCATTTGATCCTGTATTGGTGCTTATTATAAAGAAAAAAAAACCCCCGAAAAAAGATATTTTTTAAAATACTATTGATTTTTCTTAACAATAAATGTGAAATTATTGTTTCTAGAAAAAAAACATCCCCTAAAAATTTAAGTCTTAGCTCGTCTTAGGAGAAAAAAAATTAATATGAATGTCTTATTTTCGGGGAAAAAAAGGGTATTAAGGGTGTATATATATTATATATATATATATATATATATATAGCATTGGGGGGGGGGGGCGGCATTTTGTTTTCCCCCTGTATTGGTCACCAGTCCCCTCGGCATATGGGCATTGGTGTCATTATAGGGTGTATAGAGTATTTGGGGGGCATTTGATTCTGTATTAGTGTCTATTCCCATTGGCGTTTGGGCATTGATGTCATTATAGGGTGTATATATCATTGGGGGGGTGTGGGAGGGAGGGGAAAATTGAACCTGAATAAATGCCCAGTCCTATTGGCGTTATTATAAGGTGTTGGAGGGAGGGCTGCGTTTACGGCTAGAGCTGTCTCATTGTGTCTGTGCTGCAAGCTACATACTAACAGCTGATCAAATTTTCCCTGGGGGGCCGGAGGGAAAACAGGTGTCCAGGCTGGAGGTCTGTACAGGACTTAGGGGGGTCCTTAGGGACGGGGGATTATTTCTGCCCTATAATGACCCATAGGATATATTTGTATTATTATGGTGATTTACATTGATTTTCACTCCCCCCATAGGTATATTATACCCCCATACAGGTAGGTAACCCTGGCAGTTCTGAACCATTCTCGTCCTGTATCCAGGCTAACACCTGTTTATTATGGAGCCGGTTTGCGAGCGAGCCCCCCACCCCCTCTGTGACTTCACGTATAGGGGGCAGGACTGAATTCATGTTGCTATGGTGTGAGGAATTTGCAGCAGAGTTATTAAAGGGCACCACATGTAGCGTGCTATTACCTTCCGTGGAGTATTCAAAGGGTTTTAAATGGGGGGTTTAGCCACTTGTACGGTATTATACATGTATCACGTACGTGACTGTTGCTGTTTTCACCGGTGTTCTTTGTGTGCCAGCGGCTCGCACCTCCACTTGAGAATCTGTCATCAAACTATGTGTCATAAAGATAACAATCCTGGATCAGTCCTCATCGCCGGCCTCTGCATAAGGCTCTGTTCACACTTGTGTCTAGATTTTCAGGTCTGGTCGTCATCTTCTATCAATCAGAATTGTGTACTATGGTGCGGTATTATGTCCATAGCCCAATCGTTGAACAAACTAATCTTGGCTAACCCTAATATAAGTTGGGTTATGCAGAAGGAAACCTTTAAAGGAAAGGGTTTGCTAAAAATTTTAAAGGGGGTTGTCTCATACAAGCATTGTGCTTTTTTATGTTAAAGATTTCCAAAAACAAGTCCTTTTGAATATTGGGCCCATTAACAGTGTCCCCACATTCCAGATATCCCCCCTTTTTTTGGGCTGCATCACTCCTCAGGTCCCATAGCTCAGACCTGTTCAATCTCTTTTTGATAGGCTGCCCGCAGGTTGCTGTAGTACAGACCTGGCTTCTACTGCAGCCTATGGAAGCCAGTAAAACACGCCCCGAATTCTAAAGTGAAACCAAGAAAACAGGACTGAGGGTAATAAAATCAATGTAGGAGACAACCCCCTTTAAGGGGAAACACGTGCAGCATGGGTGTCCCCGACCCATGAAGAGAGGGAAACATACAAAGGAAACCCAATGGACTCTATTAAAAGTCATTGTCGTCTATTGGGTGCATTAGTGTCCGTCAAGTGACCCAATTGGTACTCTGTCATTTCTGTTTTATTTCTGCCTTCTGAAAAATGGAATGGACGGCGCAGGTGTAAACCTGCCCCCCCCAAAAGGGGAAAAAAAGCTGAATATAGAGATATGTGATTTTCCTTTTACGGATTCTATATGTTTTTGACTGCAGCATTGTTATAGCCATCAAAAATACCAGAACCTCATTGGGCCCTGCTAAAGCTAAAAGGGTCCGTCAGTAACTGCATGAATAATCCCAGATGTTCATTATGCTCGTGTGAACAAGGCCTTACAATATATAGGTGTATAGGTTTGTATCCACTGGGGCAGATTTATCAATTCTAACTCTTTTAGGCCCTGTTCACACGACGATTTGGGGGTTATGCCTGCGGGATTTTTTAAAATGGTTTTTTATGGGGCCGCTAAATTTTTCAGGGGGTTTGGCCTGGGGCCCCGAGGGGAAACCCGCAATTTTTTGGGGGGGCCCCCCGGCCCGGCGGCCCCGCTGTGCGCCCCGGGTGGTGCGCGGCGGGGGCCGGGTCGCGGCCGGGGTTTGCCCCCTGTTTAATTTGCATGGGGGGAAACCCTCGGGCATGCCGCCCCCTAACCAGCCCCACTCGCGCCGGAGACCATGGCCAGCGCCCGCCGAAACCCGATCGGGAGACGCGGGGTCGGACGAGGTTTTCCGCGGGAAAACCCCGGCGAATTGCGGCCCCAAACCTGTCGAAATTTTGTAAACGGGGTTTTAGGTTATTTTCCCACAAAATCGTATCCCTGAATGCGCTGCAATTACGTGGGTGTTTTAAAAGTACGTCCCTTGGCCCAACCCGATAATTCTAAAGGCACTGAACCGGGCCAAAATTTCCCCATTGATTGGAAGAATTTGATATGGTAAATTTTTTGGGCGTTATTGTACGCCTGGGGGAAAAAAAGCGGGAAATTAAGGGGGTTTCAATGAAAAGCTATTAATAAAACCGTAATTGCGGGAGCATTTGGGGCAATTCCCAGCCCCAAAATTTTGTGCTGAAACAAAAACCCCTAAAAATTTTACGCATTTGGGGGAACATACCCCTTTAGACTATGCCCTTGGGCTATATTTCAACGGTTTAAATTTAAATGGGCTTTTCGTTACCCCCCCGAAATTTACGCTGGGTGTTGGGGAGTCCGCTGTTTGGGGCGCTTTTAAACCACAGAGTGGGGGGGGGGGGGGGGGGCAAACCGCCAGCCCATAACATCCCACCGCTCTAAAAAAGCGCCTGAATAAGTGACAGTCACTTATCCCCCGCGCGAACAATACAACGTGTAAAGCTGTGGATTACCGTAATGATTGGGAGCCATTTCCTTGTATTAGAGCGCAGAAACGCCGCGAAATAGTGGCAAATGCGTCCCAAAATAACCTGGGAAAAAAACCTTGGGGTTTTCACACGGCTTATTTGGGCGCTATTTTGAACACTATTTTTTCAGTGCCCAAAAAACAGCACAAAACCTCGCCTGAAACACACTTCTTCAGAAGAGGTTTTAGATGCGTTTCTCAACGCGTTTTTGACGAGGTTTCAGCAGTTTTCACCCATACAAGTTGAGAGCCAGGGCAAAAAACGCACCGAGGTTTTGAAGCTCTCCAATGATTCCTATAGAGACTTTCAGCACTGAAAAACGTTTTAAATTGACATACTTTTTTTTTCCAGCGGCCAAAACAGCTTCCAAAGAACCCTAAAAAACACCAAAAACCTCTTGTGGTGAATTTCAACCAAATTTTTCATAGGAATCAATAAAAGCACTGGGGGGGTTGGAGGTTTTTTGTGCTTTTTGGGGAGTGCAACCGCTCTGAAAATTGCCCCGAAAACAGCGTCCAAATCAGCCGTGTGAACAAACCGTTCGGATATGCTTAGGGTATGTCTCTTAGGATATGTTCACACGACTGATTTGGACGCTGATTCTAGGGGGGGATTCAGCGTTAAATCTGCCTCAGAATTAGCATCCAATCTGACTGTATTCCAATTTGCATTATTCCCTATAGAAAATGAGTGTCGTGGTTCACATGACGCCGATTTTCCTGGCTGGATTCTTTTTGCCCGAAAGGACCCCTTTTTTCCTTGTGGTGTTTTCCTCGACGCCCATTATAAGGATTGGGAGGCACAAAATCCGCCTTGGAAAATCAGCATTGTATCCTCACCTGAATTCTGCAATGAGCAACACACAATTTTGGCCCGACCTTTCACCGCCCTGTGAACTACCCAACCCAGCGTAAAAACCCATTTTCACACGGGGTAATTGCGGCGCTAAAAAATGGCCCAATTTCGCCGGGGGCTTTGTGATTGCGCTGATCATGCGTACTCCCCGGGGCCCTTATGCCCCAAAAAACATCCTAAGGGGTTTTGTTTCACATGATGTAAGCAGCATACATCTTTTTTCGGGGGCTCGCGCAATACGCCGTACCCGCAGCGAGGGGGGGGGGGGGGGCTGCCTGCCGGGGCCCTAAACAGCATTCTTGTGGCATATTCTCCGCAATAATTTTACATGACATATCCCCCCGTGTACATAAAGATCATATTTTTTACACGGGAAGGAGGAAATCCATATTTTTTCGAGAACTAGGGTTACCTAATTCGGCGCCCGTTTGGGGAAAAACCCTTAGACAACATCTTCAATGTTCACCTTATCATAGTGTTGATAAATCTGCCACGTGTTGGAACCATCTAGTCTAACGTTCCACCCTTTATTAGTTGGCTTTCTTTATGCCAGTAAGTGCACCAAAATTTTGGTGCACACTAAGCCATGCTCCCTTTCCAAGAAAGCACGCCTCCATTACTGAGGCCACACCCCCTTTGCTAGCCGAGGTGTAAAAGGGTCTAGAAACTGTCTAAACACATAAATATGGTGTATAGCATGTGCTTTACTATTTGTGGTGCAAATTGTGCCAGAATTCTGGTGCAGTTGCTTTGATAAATGTGCCCCATTGTGTCTGATTGGCTTCACTGCCCCTCGAAATAAAGCTGTATGGGGGTGTCAATGGGTGGTCCGATCTCGTACATTTAGGTTAGAGGCCAGCTCGCTACAAACCAGAATTGGAGAATGGGGAGAGGGCCATGTATGTGAAGTGCTTCCAATTCAGAGTTCCGAATATACCTCTCCCTGTTCTCTCAGGCCGACTCATAACCAGCTGCAAACCGACCTCAGACTTAAAGGGGTTTTGCCAAGAAGTGAGTTCCTTACCTAACAAGCTGATACTCCCCTCTGGGGCTTGAAAAAAGGCTTTGTTTCTAGTGTTTATAAAAACAAGCCCCTTTCCTCTGTGATGTCATCGCTCCACCTCCCATGCACACTCCTGATATTTGGGTCTCTGTAGTTGAGTAAACATTGATTGGCTAATCCACAGGGGAGAACTGTATTGTGCACAGGAGAGAGGATAAGCTCCGAACAGGCAGCGTTCTTTCATTTGTTCACAAACTGATGCAGGGAGGGAGTAGGGCTAAGCAGGGAGCCTCTGCGTGTTTACTCAGATAATTACATTACAACCAGTGGATTCGCTATACAAAAGACACAGGATCTTTCTCCACAGTCCCTTCAAAGCTAGTTCATGTTCCCTACCATCAGATAAGAAGTGCAAACGCAAGCTCAGCCAGATCAGCTCCTGGTCGTATCTACTGTAAACTGTCAGGAAACTAAGGGCATGTAAGGAAGGCTGTAGATCTCCCAGGCTTCACTTTTTTTTCATGAGATATATTTAGAAAAGTGATTAAATACACATCTTGGAGGATCGCACGTCAACATTAGATCGTGGCAAAACCCCTTTTAACTTGAGAGACGGGACAACTCCATTTTGTTTGCTTCTATAGGACTGGATGCAGCCCTAAAAAAAAACATCACCTCTTGTGACAGGTCTGTTTTAGTAAAAACTAGTGTTCCCCAGAAAATAATTTAGGATCGTTTACTCTTTAGGACTTTGCATTGTGCCGAGTTGACAATTAGACATCACTAGTTAGGGGCATGTCCGTCCGTATACACTCTGACAATGTCCAGGTACTGCGGATAGTACCAGACTGTGCAGGGACGCACCGCTATGACCAGAGGGGGTAACATCCAGTGATCAATTTATAATGGGGGATAACAGAGGAGCGGCACAAGGCAGAGTTATCAGAAAAGATTGTTATTTCATGGGAAATCAAAGGATTTACTGAGACCCATCAGCAGAGTGGCTGAAGAAACGTCTGCAGCTGAAAATAGCTTACATTTTATTTATTGGGGGTTATTTTGGTGGCAAGCGCATGGGTTTCTGCAAGTCTTACTAGGTGTGAATCACACATGGCTGATTTGTTGCAGAAATTTCTGCCCTTGTCCCATTTATCTCCTAACAGGAGCCATACTAAGGCAGGGATCAAGACAGGGACAAGGTCACAGGCACAGAGCGTCCCCCCTCCCCCCAAAAGAAAAATTCAGCCCCATCCATGCCTCCTTGTGCCTATATACTGCCTGGGATAAAGGGGTGCTCTAGCCGATCACTTACCTTCGACTACCTGTCTTCCCAGCTCTCTCTCTATTTCTCTTTTTCCTCTCTCTCTCTCTCTTTCTCTCATCTATCTAGCTAGCCATATCTCTCCATCTATCTCTCATAGCTATCTATGCATTTCTCACTCTTTTTATATCTCTCCTCTGTGTTCTCCCCTCCCCCCTCCTCTGTGTCCCCCCCTCGTCTGTATCCCCCCCTCGTCTGTGTTCCCCCCCCTCGTCTGTGTTCCCCCCCCTCGTCTGTGTCCCCCCCCCTCGTCTGTGTTCCCCCCCCTGTCTGTGTTCCCCCCCCTCGTCTGTGTTCCCCCCCCCCCCCGTCTTGTTCCCCCCCCCGTCTGGCCCCCCCTCGCTGGTCCCCCCCCCTCGTCTGTGTCCCCCCCCCCTCCTGTGTCCCCCCCCCCTCGTCTGTGTCCGTCCCCCTCGTCTGTGTCCTCCCCCTCGTCTTTTCCGCCCCCCCCGTTTGTCCGTCCCCCTCGTCTGTGTCCGTCCCCCTCGTCTGTGTCCGTCCCCCTCGTCTGTGTCCGTCCCCCTCGTCTGTGTCCCCCCCCCTCGTCTGTGTCCTCCCCCCCTCTCTTTTCCCGTCCGCCCCCTCTCTGTGCCCCGTCCCCCTCGTCTGTGTCCGTCCCCCTCGCCGGTGTCCCGCCCGCACGTCTGTGTCGGTGCCCCTCGTCTGTGTCCGTCCCCCTCGTCTGTGTCCGTCCCCCTCGTCTGTGTCCGTCCCCCTCGTCTGTGTCCGTCCCCCTCGTCTGTGTCCGTCCCCCCCCCGTCGTGTCCTCCCCCCTCGTCTGTGTCCGTCCCCCTCGTCTGTGTCCGTCCCCCTCGTCTGTGTCCGTCCCCCTCGTCTGTGTCCGTCCCCCTCGTCTGTGTCCGTCCCCCCTCGTCTGTGTCCGTCCCCCCTCGTCTGTGTCCGTCCCCCCTCGTCTGTGTCCGTCCCCCCCCGTCTGTTTCGGTCCCCCTTGTCTGTGTCGTCCCCCTTGTCTGTGTCTTTCCCCCTTGTCTGTGTCGTCCCCCCTTGTCTGTGTCGTCCCCCCTTGTCTGTGTCGTCCCCCCTTGTCTGTGTCGTCCCCCCTCGTCTGTGTCCGTCCCCCTCGTCTGTGTCCGTCCCCCTCGTCTGTGTCTCTTCCCCCCTCGTCTGTGTCTCTTCCCCCCTCGTCTGTGTCTCCCTCCCCCCCTCGTCTGTGTCTCCCCCCCCCCTCGTCTGTGTCTCCCCCCCCCCCTCGTCTGTGTCTCCCCCCCCCCCCCCTCGCCCTGTTCCCCCCCCCCGCCTCTGTGTCCTCCCCCCCCCCCCCTCCTCCGTCGGGGTTCTTTGGCCCCCCCCCCCCTTCGTCTGTGTCTCTTCCCCCCTCGTCTGTGTCTCTTCCCCCCTCGTCTGTTTTTCTCCTTTCCCCCCCCCCGTTTTTGTTCCCCTCGCCCCTCTCTTCCATATCTCTTATATCTATCTCTGCATTTATCTCACTCTTTTATCTATCGTCTCTTTTGTTTTCGTAGAGGTGATTATAGTCTAATAGAGTGATTTTCCTTTCTCAAGTGCACTGTAAGGACCTGGATTAGCAGGGATTTTACATCACTCTGCTAAAAATTGGATTACAGGATAATAATCTGCTCGGATAATATGAACTCCTTGCTGGTGTTTAATATTAATGCATTTTTAATGTTTGGAAAATTCTTCATTCATGAAAGTTTGGCCTCGTGTCCTTGTGGAGTGTTTCAGATGAATGTCCCTGATGGTTGTATACTTTCTGCACACCTCATGCTTCCTAACATACATTCATTAGTATTCCACATTCTTTCTGCAAAGGTAGATTGAGTGACGAGGACCCAGGAATGTGCTGATGGAATCACACCGGCCCGTAGGCTGAGAAGCAGAGCGGGGGACCACCTCTCTAGTTTTATGTTATATCAAGCTCGTGGTACGCCTCATGGTGTTGGGTGGGTCTGTGAGCTTGACCCTATTGTGGACCAGTGTCGTGGACCCAGACCCCTTTGGTGCTGCTGAGGGATATGGAATATCTATCTCATATCTATCTATCTATCTATCTATCTATCTATCTATCTCATATCTATCTATCTCATATCTATCTATTTTCATATCTATTATCTCATATCTATCTATCTCATATCTATCTAATCTCATAAACTATCTATCTATCTACCCATCTATCTAACATCTATCTAACTATCTCATATCTATCTATCTATCTATCTATCTCAATATCTATCTATCTTCCTCTATCTAGCCATATCTACTATCTCATATCTACTATCTCATTCTATCTATCTTCTCAATCATCTATCATCTATCATCCATCATCTATGTGTCCAATCTATCATCCATCTCATACTACATTTAAAATCATATCTATCTATCCCCTATCTATCTATCTATCACTCATATCACACTCATACTTCATCTCATACTTCCCCACTCATACTGTCTATCCATATCTGTCTACTCATATCTGGGCTATCCATACTATCTATCTATCTATCCATCATCTATGTGTCCATATCACCTACAACTACCCCCTATCTACTATCCCAATCACTACTACTACATCTACTACTCAAACTACTCCTCATTCTACATCATCCTCAACCTACAATTTAAAACTAATCTATCTCTCAATAGTTTTTAAAATATTGGGATTTAAATCTAAAGGGCCCAAATTCCCCCCTCCTTTGAACTTTTTGTCTCTGCATTACATATCTCCATCTCTCTCATATATCTCGCTTCCCTCTCCATTCGCCGCTCTCTCTCCCCCTCAATCCTCGCCCCCTCTCTTTTCATACGCCGCTCCTCTCTCTCTCACACGCTCGCTCCCTCTCTATCTCTTTCCCCCTCTCCTTCCCCTCATATCGCTCTCTCTCTCTCTCATATCGCTCGCTCTCTCTTTCTCACATCGCTCCTCCCTCTCTCTCTCATATCGCTCGCTCTCTCTCTCTCATATCGCTCGCTCTCTCTCTCTCATATCGCTCGTCTCTCCTCCTTCTTCGCTCCCCTCTCTCTCTCATATCGCTCCCCCTATTCGCTCGCTCTCCATATCGCTCCTCCTCAATTTCCCCTCTCTCATATCGCCGCTCCTCTCTCTCAACGCCCTTTTCGCCCTCTCCCTCTTATCTCCCCTCCCAAAACGTCTCCTTTCTCTCGCTCGCTCCCCTCTCTCCAATCGCTCGCTTCTCTCTCTCATTCCTCGCCTCTCTCCTCTCAACGGCCCCTCTCCTCTCTCAATCCCCTCCTCTCCTCCCCTCATATCGCTCGCTCCCCTTTTTTTTGCTCGCTCTCTCTCTCATATCGCTCCCCTCCCTTCTCTCTCAATCGCTCCCCTCCCTCTCATATCACTCGCTCTTGCTCCTTCCTTCCCCGCCTCCCCTCCTCTCCCTCTCCTCCCCATATCCCTCTCCTCTCTCATAAAAGCTCCCTCTCTCTCATACGCTCGCTCTCTCTTCTCATATCGGGTCGTCTCCCTCTCCATACATCCTCTTTCTCTCTCATATCGCGCGCCTCTCTCCCCATATCCACTCTCTCTATCGCTCGCCTTTCTCTCCTCCTTTTCTCGCTCTCTCTCCTCTCATATTCTCTCTCTCCCCTCAATCTCTCCTCTCTCTCTCATATCGCTCGCTTGCTCTCTCTCTATATCCGCCGCTCTCTTTCCATATCGCTCGTCTCTCTCTCTTTCCCTACGCCGCTCTCCCCCTCCATATCGTCGCTCCTTCTCCTCTCATATCGCTCGCTCGCTCCTCATATCTCCGCCTCAATCGCTCGCTCTCTCTTCATACGCCGCCCTCTTTTCAACGCCCTCCCTCATATCGCTCGCTCTCTCTCATATCGCTCGCTCTCTCTCATATCGCTCGCTCTCTCTCATATCGCTCGCTCTCTCTCATATCGCTCCTCTCTCCTCATTCGCTCGGCTCTCTCCCATACGCTCGCCTCCTCTCATATCGCTCGCTCTCTCTCCATATCGCTCCTCTTCTCTCATATCCTCCTCTCTCTCCATACGCTCGCCTCTCCCTCCTTCTCGCTCGCTCTCCCTCCCTCTCTCTCATATCGCCCCTCTCTCTCTCAATCGTCCTCTCTCTCTCAATCCTCGTTTTGCTCTCTCATACGCTCGCTCTCGCTCTCTATCCCCCTCTCCTCAACGCTCCTCTCATATCCTCTTCCCCCCCAAAAAAAGCCTCTCTCATATCCCTCGCTCTCTCTCATATCGCTCTCTCTCATATCGCTCTCTCTAAATTTTTCTCTTTCTCTCTCTACGCTTCTTTCCTCTCTCATATCGCTCCTTCACATACGCTCTCCATATCCCCTCTCATATCGCCCCCCCTCTCATATCGCTCTCTCATCGCCCCTCCCCTCTCTCTCTCATATTTTTGCTCCTCTCCTTCCTTCCCCCCTCTCTCTCTCATAAATCGCTCCCCTTTTCTCTCAAAAAAACGCCCTTTCCTCCCCCTCATATCCCTCTCCCCCTCTTTTCTCATATCTCCCCCCCCCCCCTCTCTCTCATATCGCTTTTTCCATCTCCTATATCGCCTCTCTCTCTCATATCGCGCTCTCTCTCTCTCATATCGCGCGCTCGCTCTCTCATATCGCGCGCTCTCTCTCTCATATCGCGCTCATCTTCCCCTCTATTTTGCGCTCCTCTCCATATCACCTCTCTCTCTCTCTATCGCCGCTCCCGCTCTCCATATCGCTCCGCCCCTTGCTCTCTCATATCGCCGCTCTTTTCTCTCTTCACGCTTCGCTCTCTTTTCAAAATTGCTCCTCTTTCTCTCCTCATCGCTCCTCGTCTTCTCTCTTCTCTCGTGCTTGCTCTCCCTCTATCGCTCGCGCTCTCTCTCTCGCTCATATCGCTCGCTCTTTTCTCTCTTCTCTTGCCGCTCCTTCCCTCTCCTCTCTCTCATATCGCTCGCTCTCTCTCTCATATCGCTCGCTCTTCTCCTCAATCGCGCCTCTTCCTCTCAATCGCTCGCTCCCTTTTCATAAAACGCCGCCTTGCTCTCTCATATCGCCGCTTCTCTCTCCAACGACTCTCTCATACCTCCTTCTTTTCTCTCCTTTCGCTCCTCCCTCTCTCTCTCTATCTTTTCCTCTCTTTTATAATCGCTCGCGCCCTTTTCCTCATATCGCTCGCCCTCTCTCTCTCAATCGCTCCCCCCCGGGTCTCTTCTCATATCGCTCGCCCGCTCTCTAAACGCTCGCCCCTTCCTCTCATATCGCTCGCCACTCTCTCTTCCTCTTTGCTCGCTCGCTCTCTCATATCCCCTCTCATATCGCCGCTCTCTCTTCATATCGCTCTCTCTCTCATATCGTCTCACTCTCTCATACGCTCTCTTCCCCCATATCGCTCTCTCTCATATCGCTCGCTCTCTCTCTCATATCGCTCGCTCTCTCTCTCATATCGCTCGCTCTCTCTCTCATATCGCTCGCTCTCTCCCCCATTCGTCGTTCTCTTTTCCCCATATCCCTCCTCCATTCGCTCTCTCCAACCTCTCTCTCAATCGCCTCTCTCATATCGCTCTCTCTCCCCCCCCTCATATCGCTCTCTCTCATATCGCTCCCCTTTTCTTCTCAAATCGCTCGCTTCTCTCTCAAAACGCCGCTCTCCCCCCTATATCGCTCCCCTCTCATACCTCCCTCTCTCTTATCGTTTGCCTCTCTCTCTCTCATTCTCTCTCTTTCTCTCATATCTCTCTCTTTCTCTCTCATATCGCTCTCTTTCTCTCTCATATCTCTCTCTTTCTCTCTCATATCGCTCTCTCATATCGCTCTCTCATATCGCTCTCTCATATCGCTCTCTCATATCGCTCTCTCATCGCTCTCTCTCTCTCTCATATCGCTCTCTCTCTCTCATATCGCTCTCTCTCTCTCATATCGCTCTCTCTCTCTCATATCGCTCTCTCTCTCATATCGCCTCTCTTCCCCTTTCTCAATCTCCTTTTCCCCTCATATCCCTCTCTCTCCTCATATGGGGCTCTTCCCTCCATACGCGCTCCCCTTTCTCATATCTCTCTCCTCTCTCATAGCTCTCCCTCTCCTCATATCGCGTCTCTCCTCCCCATATCGGCCCCCTCTCTCTCATATCGCGCTCTCTCTCTCTCATATCGCGCTCTCTCTTCTCTCTCCCCTCATATCGCGCTCTCTCTCTCTCATATCGCTCGCTCTCTCTCTCATATCGCTCGCTCTTGCTCTCTCATATCGCTCGCTCTTGCTCTCTCTCATCGCTCGCTCTTTTTTCCCTCTCCATAAACGCTCCGCCTCTCTCTTCGCTCATATCGCTCGCCTCTCTCCTCCTCTCTCTCTCGCTCATATCCTCCCCTTTTTTCCCCTATCGCTCGCCTCTCCTTTTCTTCGCTCATATCCTCGCCAATCGCTCGCCTCTTCATATCGCTCGCGCTCCCCCCTCCTCCCCCCTCATAACCTCGCGCTCTCTCTCTCTCTCCCTCACGCTCGCGCTCTCTCTCCCTTTCGCTCGCGCTCTCTCTCCCTTTCGCTCGCGCTCTCTCTCCCTTTCGCTCGCGCTCTCTCTCTCGCTCGCGCTCCCTCTCTCATATCCTCCCGCCCCTCTCGCTCTCTCTCTCTAACATATCCCCGCCTCTCTTTGCTCTCTCTCATCAAAACGCTCCCCGCTCTCTCTCGTTCTCTCTCTATAATCGCTCGGGGCTCTCGCTCTCTCTCTCTCATCATATCCTCTCGCTCTTCTCTCTCTATCAATCGCCTCGCTCTCTCTTCTCTATCAACGCTCGCACTCTCTCTCCTCTCTCCTTTCCCCTCTTTCATATCGCTCGCGATCTCTCTCCCTCTCGCTCTCCTCTCACATACGCGCTCGCCCTTCCCTCTCTCCCATCAATCCTCCGCTCTCTCTCTCTCTATCATATCGCTCGCGCTCTCTCTCGCTCTCGCTCTCTCTCTAAAACATACGTCGCGGGGTCCCTCTCCTCTCCCGCTCTCTCTCTCTCATATCGCTCGCGCTCTCTCTCTCTCTCTCTCATATCGCTCGCGCTCTCTCTCTCTCTCTCTCATATCGCTCGCTCTCTCTCTCTCTCTCGCTCGCTCTCTCTCTCTCCTATCGCTCGCTCTCTCTCCCCCTCATATGCCCCTCCCTCTCTCATATCGCTCGCTCTCTCTCTCTCATATCGCGCGCTCTCTCTCTCTCATATCGCGCGCTCTCTCTCTCTCATATCGCTCGCGCTCTCTCTCTCATATCGCTCGCTCTCTCTCTCATATCGCTCGCGCTCTCTCTCTCTATCGCCGCCTCTCTCTCCATACGCTCGCGCTCTCTCTCTCATATGCTCGCCGCTCTTTCTATCGCTCCCCCCGGGTCTCTCTCCAATCGCTCGCGCTCTCTCTCTCAAAACGCTCGCGCTCTCTCTCTCAATCGCTCGCGCTCCCCGCTCTCTATTTCCCCGCCCTCTTGCTCTCCTTTTCCTCCCGCTCTTGCTCTCTCTCATCGCTCGCTCTTGCTCTCTCTCTCATATCGCTCGCCTTCCTCGCTCTATCGCTCGCCGCTCTCTCTTTGCTCCCCTCTCTCGCCATATCGCCCCCTCTTCTCTAAAACCTCGCCCTCTCTCCTCTCGCTCATACCTCGCGCTCTCTCTCTCTATCATATCGCTCGCGCTCTCTCATATCGCTCGCGCTCTCTCTCTCTCTCATCTCATATCGCTCGCGCTCTCTCTCTCTCTCTCTATCATATCGCTCGCGCTCTCTCGCTCTCTCTCTATCATACGTCGCCCTCTCCTCGCTCTCTCTTCATCATATCGCTCGCCCCCTCTCTCTTTTTCTCTTCTACATATCGCTCGCCCTTCTTTGTTCCCTCTCTATCATATCGCTCGCGCTCTCCCGTTTCTCTCCCTCTATCATTCGCCCCTCTCTCCTATAAACGCTCCTTTTTCTCTCTCTTACATATCTCTCCCCTCTCTCTTCTATCATATCCTCGCGGCCCCCCTCTCGCTCCGCCTCTTCTCTCTATCTATCCTCGCGATCTCTCTCGCTCTCCTCTCTACATATCCTCGCGCTCTCTCTTCTCTCAGCTCCTCTCCTATCATATCGCTTTGCCTTTTCTCTCGCCTCTCCTTTTTAAACTATCGGCTCGCTCTCTCTCTCGCTCTCTCTCTTTACAATCCTCGCCTCTCTCCCTCATATCGCCGCTTTTTCCTTTTACAATCGCTCGCCCTCCCTCTCTCTCTCTCTCATATCGCGCGCTCGCTCTCTCATATCGCTCGCCTCCTCCTCAAGCTCCCCGCTCTCTCTCTCACTTGCCGCTCGCGCTCTCTCTCTCATATCCTTCGGCCCCCCTCTCTCAATCGCCGCCCCTCTCTCCTCAATCGCTCGCCCCTCATATCGCTCGTTCTCTCTCTCTCATATGCTCGCGCTCCCTCCTCATATCGCCGGCCTCTCTCTCATACGCGCCGCCTCTCTCTCTCATATCCTCCGGCTCTCTCTCTCCTACCTCGCGCTCTCTCCTCCATATCCTCGCGCTCTCTCCCTCCAACGCTCGCCTCCTCTCTTCTCATTCGCCCGCTCTCTCTCTCTCATATCGCTCGCGCTCTCTCTCTCATATCGCTCCTCTCTCCCCCCCCATTCCCCCCCCCTCCCCCCTCTCTCAATCGCTCTCCCTCCTCATACGCTCGCCGCTCTCTCTCTCATATCGCTCGCCCCCTCCCTTCTCTATCCCCCTGGCTCCTCTCTCAAAAACGCTCGGCCCTCTTCTCTCATATGCGCGCGGGTCTCTCTCCCTCATTCGCGCGCGGGCCCCCTCTCATATCGCCGCGGCTCTCTCTCTCAATCGCTCGCGCTTCTTCTCTCTCTCAAATCGCCAGCCTCTCTCTCTCTCATATCGCTCCCACCTCTCTCTCTCCATATCGTGCGCCTCTCTCTCTCATATCCTCGCGCTTTTCTCCCTCTCAATCGCTCCGCTCTCTCTCATATCGCTCGCGCTCTTTTCTCATACCTCGCCCCTCTCTCTCATATCGCTCGCCCTCCTCTCATTCGCTCGCCGCTTCTCTCATAAGCTCCGCTCTTCTCATATCGCCGCGCCTCTCTCATATCGCCTCCTTCTCCATATCGCGCGCTCTCCTCAATATCGGCCTCCTCTCATATATCTCGCGCTCTCTCTCATATATCTCGCGCTCTCTCTCATATATCTCGCGCTCTCTCTCATATATCTCGCGCTCTCTCTCTCATATATCTCGCGCTCTCTCTCATATATCTCGCCTCCTCTCTCATATCTCGCTCTCTCTCTCCAACTCGCTCTCTCTCTCTAATCTCGCGCTCTCTCTCTCATAACTCGCTCCTCCCCCTATATCGCCCCTCTCCTCTCCCTATATCGCTCTCTCTCTCTCATCATACGCGCTCCTCTCTCAAAACTCGCTCTCTCCTCTCAATTCGCTTTTCCCCTCCTCTATCATATCGCTCGCTCGCTCTCTCATGTGTTATATATCACACACACACAGATGGGTGCAGCATCCGATGTCGATACTTTTTGCAGATCTTTGTGTGCGGCTCTAGTAGGTGACATCCTCTCTACCATCTTCAGGACAAAGTGTTTTATTCTAAATTGCTTTTAACTATGTATACTTTATTGTCTGCTCCCACATTTTCTGCTGTCCATGAGGTCGTTGAGCTGCGGGGTGGCGGTTGTTTTTCATTACTGCAGTGTTTTCTCCGAGCGGCCTCAGGCTAATGACATTTTTGCACACTGCACTGTTGTGTAAGTTTAATGAGTTAATTATTAATTCCATCCTCCGTCTTCTCTTCTCTGTGATACGTGTTGTCCAACATGAGCTGGAGGATTCAAAATCCATGAAGAAAATAAGCCTCATGTGCACGGCAGAGCCGGTTCTGTACAATGGAGCAGTAGGCACTTTCTATACCGCCATATGGTGCACAAAGATGGAACTTTACTCCTGATATATTTTCCCTTCTAAGTGATTCCTCTAGGGCAGAATATCGTAGTATGACATTCTATGGCACAAGCCACAATTGTGGAGGTACAATAGAGCCTTATAGACTGCTGTGAATGCCGTATTATAGCTTTTTGCAAATCGGAGCTTGTATAGAACTGTAATATAACTGAACATGAGCCCTTAGGCTTTGTAAATATGTGCACATTCTAGCAATGGGAAATCCCTACAGAGGGAGTGTGCATTGCTTTATTTCCTCTCTGCACTGTGTTTGGAGGTCACTGTACACAGTCATCATTATCACAGACAGGTATGTAAGGCCCCATTTGCATCATGTTTTTCGTACCTGTTCGTGGTAATCAGTAGGATACCGTGAAAAATGTATCTCAACAGGTCTAGTGGTGGGGCCGCGATTGGGCCATAGAGATCTCTATAGGGCGAACTTGGCCTCTGAGTAGTGATCTGTGGTATTATAGTAACTGTCAGTAACATTAAAGGGGTTGTCTCACTACAAGGATTGTTGCTTTTTATGTTAAAGATCTTTCAAAAACAAGTCACTTTGCAATATATGTCCATTAACAGTGTCCTACCTATTCCCAGATGTCCCCTCTTGTATGGGCTGCATCAGCTCCTCAGGTCGCTATAGCTACAGACCTGTTCGATCTCTCCTGATAGGCTGACAGCACTGGTTGCTATAGCTACAGACCTGACTTCTACTGCAGCCTACGCCTCTGAATTCAAAGTGAAACCCAGAAAACAGCAGTGAGGTAAGATGTATCAATGTAGTGAGACAACCCCTTTAACTTTACCTGGTGCTACCAGTCCTGCCATATGTTGGTGCAGTGCAGTAGCCAGCAGGAGAGGAAGGGAGTACTTGCCAACTAGCACTGCCATATACAGGAGCCTATAAAGCTGTGTCACATACTATATTACATAGCAATACAGTAATTGTTGCTGTGTATTATAAAAGTGATTGCATAGTCCAGTCCAATATTGGGGCAAAAAAATGTTAACAGTAACTAAACTAAATTTAAAAAAAAAAAAGTTTAAGCAAATAAAACAAAACCTAATACTCCAATAAAGACAAAAAATGTACAGATAATAGTTATTGACCTGCCCATAACGTAACGATCTATAAAATGATCATGTTTTTCTTTATTCCATACAATTAACGTATAAAAAAATCAAAAAAAACTTAGAGGTTGTCTCACTACATCAATTCATCTCAGTCCTGTTTTCTCAATTTTATTTTTGAATCCAGTGTTTACTGGCTATTACTGGCCTCTGTGATGAGCTACTGAGGACACCAGGTCTGTAGCTATAGCTTCCAGCACTGGAGCCTATCAGGAGAGGTCGAGCAGGTCTGTAGCGGGCTCTGGAGTCGGCAAGCCAAAGCCCCGACTCAGACTCCTCAATTTCCCAAACCTCCGACTCCTGACTCCCTCATACACGGCGCATGTTTAAGTGATAACTTTACTGTAGTAAAATGGTAACATCAGACTTTTTATCACCTTATGATACAATAATCAAGCTATTTAATAAAGAACAGACACTGACAAGCAAAAGGGTAACAATGTTTTGATCTTTTGAACACTTGTGGGTAGAGTTGAAGAAAAAGCTGTATTTGTATCCAAGTTCAGTCTGCACCAACATTGGGAATGGTAGAAAAGAGACCTGGGATCAGATTTTGGTCAAGATTTCTTGAAATCTGATTCAGAGCCCAGAAGGATTCAGGCAGAGCTGAAAACCAAAAGGTGGATTTCCCAAATACTAACAAAATAATAAAAATTAACATTATGATTTTTAGTAGCAAAACAGTAACAATGCAGTTACAGGAAAGAATCTGCAGAACTAAAGCAGATGCTAAATACTTGCAAGTCAAATTATGTATAAGATAGGTAAGATGACTGTATATAAAATTACAGTAGCCTCATGTACAAAGCTGTAGTGGATGGAGAGATATGGAGCCTGAAAGTCACAAGTTCAAAACATTGTTACCGTTTTGCTTGTCAGTGTAAAATATATTTATTGGTATGACTTAGAACACAAAAAAATTGTAAATATGCAAAACACTACAGGAACATTTGTGGAGTCTCATGAATTTGTCTGAGAAATAGTATTGCCTCCATCAGATCCTGCATACATGACCGCACATCTGATCTCATTATTTCCAGGCTAGAGAACGGCCTCTCTACACTAACTTGGGTTGGGGGCAAAAGGATAACCGCAGGGGCAACATCTGTAACAATGTCAGGGTATAAAGGAATTGCCTCAGCCACATTCAGGTCTGATGAATGGTTGAACTCTTCTACTTCTTTGAAAGCTGGTGAACAATTTTGCTGAAATCTGTTTGCCCTGGGAGCAGAATCCTTTCCCCTGGGGCAAGCGCAAGTCTGCTCCAGTCATCAATTACACCTCATGTGATGAGCTTGAATTATGGAGCAGTAGCACCACGGACCCAATGCCTTCTGCTCTTGCATCGAACTCACACTGGACCAACTAATCTAGGAGAGCAAGCAGGTCTGTAGCTATAGGACAACACTGTGCAGCCTATCAGGAGAGATTGAGCGGGTCTATAGCTATGGCAAACAGCGCTGGCAGCCTATCAGAAGAGATCGAACAGGTCTGTAGCTATAGCAACCAGCGCTGGAAGCCTATCAGGAGAGATCGAGCAGGTCTGTAGCTATAGCGACCGGAGGAGCTGATGCAGCCCATACAAGAGGGGATATTTCAGAATAGGTAGGACACTGTCAATGGACATATATTGCAAAGTGACTTGTTTTGACAAGATCTTTAACATAAAAAGCAGCAATCCTTGTAGTGAGACAACCCCTTGTATATAAATACTTTATATAAATAAAAAAAACTTTTTTTTATCCAGCCCAACAGGAAATGGAATGAAAAGTGATTAAAAAAGTTATATATCCAAACATAATACAAATGAAAACATAAAGTTACCCTGCAAATATAAAGCTTATTCACCAGAAAAGTAAGAGGGAAAGAAAAAAGTATTTTTTTTTTTTAGAACATTATGACATAAAAAACATGATTTTTATGTCACAGTAATTTAGTGGCTTTTTGGATTTATGGGTATGGGAAGGGCCCTGTGGAAAAAAAAAAAAAGAGGCGTGGACTATAAAAGTGGGAAACTGAGCGACAGCCCCGGGTGGTAAAAGTTCTAGCTACGCCACTGTGTAGGTGACCAATGTGAGTCTACACAATCCTGATCTCGTCTGATTGCTGCAGGGCACCTGTCTTAACCAATTTTGGGCAACGCCTGGGATACTGTTCTCTGTTTTTTGTTTTGTTAACCCCTGAAAGGGGTTGTCTCACTACATTGATTCATCTCACCTCAGTCCTGTTTTCTTGGTTTCATTTGAATTCGGACTGTTAAAATGGCTCCTACTAGGCGGGGTAGAACCCGGGTTGTGCTATAGCAACCAGCGCGGGCGCCTATCGGAAGATCAAAAGATCTTAGCTATAGCAACCAGTGGGGGCACCCTATCAGGAGATATCAAACAGATCGTAGCTTAGTGCCCTGAGAAGATGATGCAGCACATACAAGGGAGATTCTAGGACACGGGGTCAAATGCGGCTTCCAGCTTTGGGAAAACTAAAAAATCCCATCTGCCCACTGTTATGAGTATCAAGCTATGGGAGTTGTAGTTTCCCAACGCTGGGGGCCCAGTTTGACCCCCTGATCTGGAATGGGAGGACACGTTAATTGACACATATTGCAAAGTGACTTGTTTTGCAAGACTTTTTTAAAAAAAAAGCAGCAAACCCTTTTAGTTAGACAACCCCTTTTAAAAACCACAATGCATCTTTTATCAGCGGGAAAAAAAAAAGGTTGGGATCAGTCCCTGTGTGGGGGAAGCAGGGGGTCAGGGCTGATGGAGCCCGGACCCTGCTTAAAAGGGGAGGGGGTGGACAGACCTCACATATGAGCTGTTTAACCTCCTAGATGCCACCGTGAATACTGACAAGGTGGTTTTAGAGGGAGGAGGTTCCCTTTCTCACCCCCTTCACCCCCCTGCGAGACGTTCTCAGGGAGCTGATGGGTTTACATGGAAGTCGGGGAACCCATGAGGGTCCCCGGGTTTTACTTTTGTGTTTGCTTTTTAACCCTGCCCGGGTAGGGTCCGGGGGGACGGGCATTTTTTACATGACAGATGTGATTTCTCACTTCATAAGTAAGGTGGTGTAAATTTTTTAGACCAAACACTTTCTTTTTTTAAACCGTGGGGAAACAAATAATAGTAAAAAAAAGTTTAAGAAAGAAATAAAAAAAAAAAAATACCAAGAAATAAAAAATAGATATTCCCATTTATCCCCCAAAAAAAACCCCCTGCAAATTGGTAGCGCTGCTGCGTAACGACCCCAAACTATAAAAATTATCACTTATTTACTACATGTGACATGTAAAAATAATCAAAAAACAATGATAAAATTGCGATTTTTGGCTGATTGTCTTCCAAAACAACAAAGTAGCAAGCGATCAAAAAGTCTTATGTATCCCGAAAATGGTGCCGAAAAGAACTAAAAGTTATCCCTCAAAAAACAAGCCTTCATACAGACCTGTCAACAGAAAATGTAAAATGTTATAGGTCTTGAAACACGGAGACAAACAATTTTTTTTTTTATTTAAAAATATTTTAAAAGTATGGGGGACCTGTATGAACACTGTTTAGGACCAAGACTTGCTGTGAGCTCTGAGTGGTCGCTATGGGCTCTGAGTGGTCGCTATGGGCTCTGATTGGTTTCTATGGGCAATAAGAAAAGTCTTAACCTTAGACAGTTTTCATACATGAGGCCCTATATTTTTTTTTTCCAAAAGTGAAAAACAATTAAAAAACCTATATAATTATGATATTGCCATAAACGTATTGACCGTAGATTAAAGTTATCGCCGTATGTTTACCATAAAGTGAATAACGTAAATTTAAACAGAAAATCTTAAATGTTATAGGTCTTGAAATACGGAGATAAACAATTTTTTTTTTAATTTAAAAATATTTAAGAAGTATGGGGGACCTGTATGAACACTGTCTAGGGCCAAGATTTTCCTTGTTGCCCATAGCAACCAGTCAGAGCTCATAGCGACCAATCAGAGCTCCCCTTTCAGTTTTTCAGAGCACTGAATAAAAAGAAAGCTAAGCTCTGGTTGCTGTGGGCTCTGGTTGCTGTGAGCTCTGATTGGTTGCTATGGGCAACAAGAAAAGTCTTAACCCTAGACAGTTTTCATACATGAGGCCCTATATTTTTTTTTTGCAAAGGTGAAAAACAATTAAAAAACCTAGCAAGAGTGCTAGACAGAAGGCTGAAGAGAAGGATGTTGCAGTAGTCTAGGCGGGAGATGATTAGGGTATGAACAAGCAATTTTGCAGAATCAATATCTAGAAAAAGAGAATATTCAGGAAATATTGTTCAGGTGGAGGTGGCAGGAGGTGGTAAGGGCTTGAATGCAGGGCTGAGGAGTCGGCTCCTCAATTTCCCAAACCTCCGACTCCTGACTCCCTCATACATGGCGCATGTTTAAGTGATAACTTTACTGTAGTAAAATAGTAACATCGGTGTTTATCACCTTTGATGCAATAATCAAGCTATTTAGGTAGAACAGACACTGACCAGCAAAAGGTAACAATGTTTTGATCTTTGTAACACTTGTGGGTAGAGTTGAAGAAAAAGCTGTATTTGTATCCAAGTCCAGTCCGCACCAACACTGGGAATGTGTAGAAGAGACCTGGGATCAGATTTTGGTTAAGACATGCTTGAATTTGATTCAGAACCCAGAAGGATTCTAGCAGTATTGAAAACCAAAGGTGGATTTTTCAAATACTAACAAAATAATACAAATTAACATTTTGATTTTTAGGAGCAAAACAGTAACAATGCAGTTACAGGAAGGAATCTGCAGAACTAAGCAGATTCTAAATACAGGCAGTCCCCTACTTGCATCGTTCTGACTGACATACGTCCCCTAGTTACAAACAGAGACTTATGGGGCATGGCTGACATTTAACACTGAGTCATGCCCCATGATACCCAAGTGCCAGCATGCCACAGATGCACATGAGATTCAGTACGTTAGGTGAAATCTTCTAGAATTGGGCACAGACAGCAAAGCAAATGTAAAAACTGTTCACTGCACTATCCAAAACTAAAAAAAAAAAGAATTGCATTTAATAAATATACCTGTTCCGACTTACATACAATTTCAACTTAAGAACAAACCTACAGTCCCTATCCCGTATGTAACCCGGGGACTGCCTGTACTTGCAAGTCAAATTTATGTATAAGATCAGTGAGAGGATTGTCTATAAAATGATGGTAGCCTCATATACAAAGCTGTAGTGGATGGTGAGATATGGAGCCTGAAAGTCACAAGTTCAAAACATTGTTACCATTTTGCTCGTCAATGTAAAATATATTTATTGGACATGACTTTAGAACACAAAAAAATTGTAAATATGCAAAACACTGCGGGAACATTTGTGGAGTCTCTGAATTTGTTCTGAGAAATAGCATTGCCTCCATCAGATCCTGCATACATGACCTTACATCTGATCTCATTATTTCCAGGCTAGAGAACGGCCTCTCTACACTAACTTGGGTGGGGGGCAAAGCGGTGACCACAGGGAAACATCTCTAACAATGTCAGGGTATAAAGGAATTGCCTCAGACACAGTCAGCTTTAATAAATGGTTGAACTCTTCTACTTCTTTGAAAGCAGGTGAAAAATGTAGCTGTTTGCACTGGGAGCAGAATCTTTTCCCCTGGGGCAGCGCTTTGCCTGCTCCATGTCATCAATTACACTCCTCATGTGATGAGGCTGAAGATATGGGAGCAGTAGCACCGGCCGGACCCAATTCCTCTTGCTCTTTGTACTGCATCGATTTAACTGGACAAACTTATATATTTTGGGAGTCGGTCCATTTTATGACGACTCCGACTCCTGCAAAATAGCCATCGACTCTGACTCCACAGCCCTGCTTGAATGTGCAGTTTAAAAGACAGGGCAGAGTCAAAGGTTATCCCAAGGCAGCAGACTTGTGCTACTAGGGACAGAGTGGAGCCATTGACCGAGATGGATAGATTGATTGTAGAAGTCGAGTGGGATGGGGGAAAGATGATCTCCATACTGAATTTGAGCAGGAAGAGAAGGAGGAGGGTATCGACAACAGACACTCTGGGATCCTGGAAAGCAGAGTGCTAACATCCGGGCCAGAGAGGTATATATGGACCAGATAACATCCTTAAAAATTTCTGGGAAAGCTCGGTGACCGTGAACATGTTTGCCCCTAAGGCTAAGTTCACACGGTTTACTCATGCCATAATTGCGGGATGGATTTCGCCATGCAATTACGGCGTGTGCCATGCAGTGGGGGGGCGGGGGGCGCAGCTCGCCGGCCCCATAGACATCCATTATCCACGGCGCGTATCCCGCCTGGATAATGTACATGTCACTTTCTCCCCGCTCGGCGAATATAGAGGGGAGACGGAATCCATAGTTCTCTATGAGAACTGTGGATTACCGTAATGCCTGGGACGGATTTGCAGCGCAGTACGGAGCGTGATACGGCTGAAATCCGTCCCAGAATCAGCTGTGTGAACGAGCCCTAAAACTCGCCTAGTTTGGAATGGAGTTTGCTTGGGGAATATGTGGTCATTCAGGAATTTCCCCTGCTGCGCTAGAGGGCAAATACATTGAGATTTCAAGTCTGCCAGAATGGCACAGTTTCCCCTTCCACCCATGACATCTACAGTGGGGAAAATAAGTATTTGATACACTGGCGACTCTGCACGTTTTTCACCTATAGAATGGAGAGGTCTGTAATATTTATTGTAGATACACTTCAACCGTGAGAGACAGAATCTGAAAAAAAATCACATTGTATGATTTTTAAATAATTTGCACTTTATTGAATGAGATAAGTTCTGATTTTCTATTGTATCAGATAATTATTATTTTGTATAGAAACCTTTATTTCCAGTCCTGTAGTTCTTGTAGTTTGCACAAACTGCAGCAGTGATTTCGGCCCCCTCCTCCAAATACTTATTTCGTGCAATAAAATTCAAATTAATTATTTTAAAATCCTACAATTTGATTAACTGGATTTTTTTAGATTCTGTCACATGTGAAGTGTACCTATGATAAAAATGACAGACCTCTCCATTCATCGTAGGCGGAAAAATTGGAAAATCGCCAGTGTATCAAATCCTTGTTTCCCCACTGTAGACGTCACTATAGAGCATACGGTCAGGGTTCGTCTTCTTGAGAAAATCTTGTTCAAGGTGGAGTCTTTCTTTAGATATTTCGGTATAATTCTCCACTCGTAGGTTTTGTAGCCTAAAGAAAATTCTCAAGTATTTTTCCGCAGGATTTTGCCTGCCTGATGCAACATTTGCTTTCTAAGCTATGTTTACGTCTGTGATCTACGCGCCCATCTGTATTTGCTTTTGGCCACGTGTATACACAGAGCTAGTGAAGGAAAAACAGGTGTCTGTCTGGGGTGTAATAACGTGAGCCGCCGTCAGCTGTGATGCAATCCTAGACATTCCTACCCACAAAGGGCGTCATTAGAAAATATGACCCTTTCAGGGGATCACCAAGAAGTCTGTTTTTTAAATTTTTTTTTACATATATCTTCCTGTATTTCATTGTTAACACTTAATTACCAATAGTGACAAATGCAACTTTGTAATCACTTGATGGCAGACAATTTTCATTGTGGAAGATAATTTTTTAGGGTGTGAAACGCAAACATATTTTTAGCCCTATCCCCCCCCCCCCCTTTTTTTTTTTTTTTTTTTTTGCATTACGAAATCTTGCTTGCTTTTGTTGCTCCTGACTGACACTAAAATGTGCAATCGCAGGTTGAAAATGACCATAGCAAACACGTGATGGATTATGGTCTTAAAATAATAGGTAAATAACACGTGAGCACATCTGCCTATAAGGGCGGCACTGCTTTTAATATAAACAGAGGGAGGCTTTGAAGTTGACACCACTGCAGAACTGTGTAAGAGTCCTTCCTGAAAGCAAAGGACACAATTAAAGGGCACCGTATTGTTTGTGGGTCAGAGAGGTCACCCTTGTTATTTCAAGGTCCCCTGTTACGGATCTGATGAAATCCAAGCCCCTTGTGTTGCGAGACCCGGAGCTGTGTTTGTTTATTTAGGTCTATTTTCCATACAATGGAGGTTTTCACTCTTCCTTCCCTTTCATTTTAGTTTTTATATGTGTAAAAAGTTTTGGAAATGCATTGTCTTATCGTGTGCCTGACCTGGTAGGAGTCTGTTGTGTTATTGGCGGCTTCTTTTGCAGCTGTGATCATCCCTGGAACAGTAATAATGACAAATATTTATATAGCGCCTACGTACGCCACAAATCTGTGCAATCAAGAACACAAAATAACAATACATCTGATGATGAGACAGAGTCGCCTAACTACAAGAGCTTACATTCCTAAGGCTGCTTTCACACAGTCCAGTTTTGGTGCTGTTTTAACTGCGGTCCAATTAAACTGCCTTTATTACCAGCAAGCTTCTTTCAGTTGTCTAAATTGCTCAGAAAAGTGTTTTAAGTAAGTAATCAATTAGGGTGCTTTCACACAGTGCGTTTTTGACGCGTTTTTTGCTGCGATTTTTGTGCAGGAAGGCACAGCAATTAATGCTGTACATTGCTGCGCAAAAAAAACGCGTCAAAAAGGCACTGTATGAAAGCACCCTAAGGGGCCGTTCACACGGCACAGCGCAAATACCGGTCGGAAATCCCGACCGGTATTTGCACTGTTTTGCCGTGCACACGGCCACAGGGGGGTGGCTTTTCTCCGCGGTTTGCAAAGAAAAGCCCTCCCCCTTCACATAAGCTTATTCATATTTTTAGCGAAAAAACATGAATTGCGCAAAAATCGTTAGCGACCAAAGCATGATCATTTTATTAAGAACGAGGACACATCGGACATTTGTTTGCAGATTTGATAAGGTCTAATCTTTATTAACACCCATTATAGGTGGGACTTGGGTCTCCTGGGTGGGTTTTCACGGCAAAAACGTGGCAAAAAACGTCCGGCGCTTTCCATAGACTCCTGTAGTAAATTTTCTGCCCGGCTCTGGCGTTTTTTTAGAACATGTTGCAAAAGACGACCAGTAAAAAAAACGAACAGAAAAAAGCTCAGTGGAGACAGCAGGACGTTTTTACAATAGAGTCTATGGGAGATGATTTCAGTCGTTTTTTTAGCGTTTTTAGAAAATGAAAAACACTGAAAAAACTGACTTTTTTTTTCCGTGCAGTGTAGACAGAGACTAAGGCCTTTTTACTCGGCAGAGGACAAATACCTTTCGGTTTATCTGTCCTGGATATGTCCTGTTTGTGTGGCGTCACCACTGCGGCGGGAGGACGGCTTTTCTCCGCGATGAGCCCTCCCTCTTCCCATTCAGTTGTTCATATTCCGTCCGAAAACCGGGGACTGCTGCACGGGTTTTCCATAGCGGCCCGGTGTGTTCGTTTGCGGCTGGTTTTTTAGACAGTCTGCAAAACCGCAAACTGTGCCGTCACCATGGGCACATGCCCTAATACTTCTGTTGTTAAGCAGAATAAACATGGGGTGGTAGAGAATAGATTACATTGCTCCACAGGATGACACATGACTTCTCCACTAGGGATGTCAACCGCACATACGTGTTCTAGCCAGCCCGTGGCATTCCTTGTGGCCCACATGTAGGCCATGGTTGCAGGTGCTATAGTTTACAAATAACACATAGGGGTTGCTGCCGGGATGTATGAGCTGAAGCCGTTCTCTGAATGCTTCATTGGATCCTGCCTTCTCACACTTGTATGGGCCTGCACTTTTTTCAGCTGTTTGTCAGTGGATGGACCAGGTGGCCTAAGGCGCCTTTCACTCAAACGTCTATTTTATGCCTGCTCAGCTTGTCTCCATAACTTCCATAGAAGAGAATGTAGAAAGCGGTGTAAATCTGGAGCCTCCTCTCTATTCAGACTCTGTCTGGAGGTGGTGGGCGTCTCACCAGGCAGGACAGAGCTTGGGATACCCCTATTCTAGAGATACATGGGACCCACATCTATCCGATATCCATTGAATATTGTGGGTTTGTGATAAATGTCAAGTCTAAGGTGGGACCCGATACTTCAGATTAAGGTCAGCTGGACCATAGGATTTTAGCATGACTGGCCAGCCATCTAATTTGTATGGTGGCCTCCCGACCTGATGGTAGATGTCGGAGAAAAAAAGAATCAGTCAGATGGATTTCAACATGACCGATGAAGATTCATGCTCAGGCTTGAACTGGCCACCAGTTCTACCCACCATGGGCCTCTGGGCACGGAGTCGTCTTGAGTGGCGAGCCTCTGGAGTCGTCTTGAGTGGCGAGCCTCTGGAGTCGTCTTGAGTGGCGCTATATTTACTATTTTGCCATAGGCAAACTTAAACTCCATCAGTTCTCTATCTATAAAACACTAAAACGTAACTTTTATTATGTATAACTCTTAACCTCTATACACAATATTTAAAAACCTGATTTCTCACCTCCCCATTTAACCCTTTCTACTTCTGAAAGAATGAATAGCTCCTTTTCTGTTATCAAGTCTGGTGGAGCACCACCTATTAACAGGAAAGCCTTATATATACAGCAATTTACTAGCTTCAGTAAGGGATCCCAAGCCTCCTACTTGGGCAATCGTCCCTAATCTCATAGACACAGAACAAATAAGGCCCCCTTGTGACCCCGTCTGCAGCAGGTGACACTTCTAGACAGAGGTGAGAAATCACAATTTAAAACGTTATGCCTGACCTCCCAGTCTTGAGTGGCGGGCCCCGGGAGACGTCTCGAGCGGTGGCGGGCCCCGGGAGTCGTCTCGCGCGGTGGCGGGCCCCGGGAGTCGTCTCGAGCGGTGGCGGGCCCCGGGAGACGTCTCGAGCGGCCCCGGGAGTCGTCTCGAGCGGCCCCGGGAGTCGTCTCGAGCGGCCCCGGGATTCGTCTCGAGCGGTGGCGGGCCCCGGGAGACGTCTCGAGCGGTGGCGGGCCCCGGGAGTCGTCTCGAGCGGTGGCGGGCCCCAAGCTCTCCAGTTGACACTGAGTATACTTGCCAACCTTTTATCTCCCAATCAAAGGAAATTTTAGCCCTACCCCTGAAATTGACCAATCTGCCTGGAAACACCCCTGATCCACCTAGGACAGCCGACTTTTAGGATAGGGTTTGCATAAACACTACCTTTTTTTGCATCTTATTTTCCCATCCATGCCTAGCAGCAGCTTACTCCCCTGGTTGAGTGTGCAGGTGTAATGGGGCAGGATTGAGATAGCTGTAGGCCAAGTGAGCGTTCCACTGACCATCTGAAGTGTATCGCCACAATGATTAGCTTTAAACATGTAGAGAAAGGTAAATAAAGACTATTACCAAATACATTGCTCTGTTCTGATTTTGTTTTGTTTAGGAGATAAAGGAGATTCTATATCCTGCTTTTGAACACAAGTTTCTCTAGATCACCAGCCACCTCTCTCAGATTTCCCTCGGCTCTGATTGCTCCAGCTGCTCTGTCCGACCATGGTGATATCACTCCCTGCTGTGTGTTATCAGAAGCACAGGAGCTTGTTTATCTAAGTTACCGACCAGCTTTAGGGTGCTTTCACACAGTGCGTTTTTGATGCATTTTTTTAATGCGTTTTTTTGTTCAGCAATGTACAGCATTAATTGCTGTGCCTTCCTGCACAAAAGACGCACTAAAAAACATATCAAAAACGCACTGTGTGAAAGGACCCTTAATCTTTTAGAGCGCTGTAGTTTTGTGCACTACAGTTTAAAAACCTCTTGCACTCATGTCCCTGTAACAGGATCAGCTAGGAATAGCACTACTGTAGACCTACCCAAAGCCTGACCAGGAAGCCTGAAGCCTGGTGAAACATTGTGGTGAGACCACCCTCTTAAGCCTAGTAATGGATGATTAAAGGGGTTTTGCCACAAAGTAAAATTGACATGGGAAGCTTGCAAATGAAATGACAAACATTTTCTCCATTCATCATTATTAAAAATTCTGGACCGTTTTTGTGTTAGCTGCTCCTTTAGTGATCCATTGTTTACAGCTCGTCTCCAGGGGATACGACCAGGGATGAGAGCTCCTCAGCCCTGGTCGTACATGCTCAGACATCACCTCTCCTCTTAGGCAGCTACTGAGTGTTCAAACCCCAGGTGCTGTCATTCTACTTCCGTCCTCTGTACTCCTTAGTAATTAGTCAAACAGTGCAAATAAATAATAAAGAAACCTCATTGAATCGCTTGTCCTGTTCTGTATTGCAACACTTGGATTTACTTTGTAGTCTCATGATATATAACAGGACATAAGGGTGGGAAATGGCATTGACCGAGTTTCATCTTAATTAGGATGGCTGGCATTTCCATCTAGAGGTATGTAGTTGGGTCTTAGATATATTGAGGTCGAGTCTAATGCATAATGTATTTGTCATTTACTAGTCGCCTTAGCAGAACTATCCGAGGCCTTTTTGAGGTCCCGCGTAGTAACACCACCATTTCCTGAATCATTATGTATCAAGTGACTTTGAAAACCAATGGCTTTGCAAAGTGTAATACTTATTACTTTTGTTTTAAAGTTGTTTTTTATTGTATTTGAAACTCTTCAATAAACACATTTCTTAAAAAAAAAAAGAAATCTCAATGAGGTCTGTGCATTGTTAGAGGAAAAAAAACACAAGTTTGGTTCCTGCAGGGATTTGAACCTAGGTCCTTTGTGCCTGCAGGCAAAAACTTTACCTCTCAGCTACTCACAAAGCGTAACATAAACAGACCTTTCTTTGACTACAGAGAGGAAAGGCCTGGTGATGTCATCCTGCTGGGTCACATGATATGCAATTCAAACAGATCACACACGCCCCCTTCTGAGCACACAGAGCTGAAGAGCTGGATACAGGAGGTATGAAAAGAGATTGTGGCAAAACCCCTTTAAAGTGAACAATAGAAAGCCACCGTCTGTAGGAGTCTCTTGTAGAAATTTCTAAAAGGTCTGGTCTCCTATTGCAGACAGGACTGTGGGGAAGGGCTTGTGCTGCATCCAGCTGCTTTTCAGCCAAAGACCGGTTTGCAGTCTGGTAAAGGTAAACCTACCCAAACCAGTGTAGATGGGCCCTTAGATCACAAGACTCACCGCAGGCCCAATGGCTTAACAATCCATAGCCTGACAACCACAGAACACTGTTACCCATGGGCCCTTTAAACCCTGTGGGCCCCAACATCTGCCATGGTTCGCAGTTTATTAATATTGGCTTTGATGGAAATGTTTTGCACCTTTCTGCCAATTTTTTTAATTCTATTATCATACGTTGTTGCATTAATAAGTTCTGACAGGTTTGTAGGTTGTGCAGTTCAGCAATCAGACGGATTATTGACCTTTTCAATGTTAATGCATGGTAATTTTTGCATATGACAGATGATCGTGTCGCTTGAGGCTTCTAAGGGCGAGTGCAGGGCAAATAAAGAAGGAAAAACACTCTAAAAGAAAACAGTAGAAGTTTATTGTTTGCAGATTGTTATAAATTGAAGGTTACCCTTAAAATTCTGTGCACTATGTGGAGAGACGGCAAACATATTTTGTAATTTTTTTTTTTTATATATATTTTTTTCTTGTCACCTTTTTTTTTTAAGGGGTTTTCTCATTACATTAAATGGCCTTCAGAATAAGGGGACAGTGAAAACAAGCAACTTTGCAATTGGATGTCATTAGCAAAGCTGTCTTGTTCTCACAGTTTGCCTTATCTTTTTTTTGTGTAAACACTGTTCCCCAGTGTCGGTCAGATCCCACCTCCTTTCATTTCATTGGCTGACGGCTCTACTAATTTACATTCTGTCTGACCCCCCGGTCGTATTCACGGGAGCGCGCATTCCTGCCTCTCTCACTCAGAATATGGGGCCGGCAACATTTTACTCTGCACAGCCAGCAGCTTCACAGTAACACTGCAGCTGCTTCTACAATCAGAAAACAGAAGAATTGTGCCCGGTACCTAATGCTCCTGCATGTAGACATAGAAAGCAGACAGATCTGGGTAGCTCTGGATGAATTAATAGAAGACTGGATTCAACTGTAACAAACCTCCAGCTGTGAGAGGAGAAGATATCAGTGCTCTGAGTTCATAGAAGACTGTCTAGACAAAATAAGCCTGCATAGGGAGAGGAACTACACAGTGACATGTGGACTCAGCCAGGGGGGGGGGAGCAGGGATGTGCTATCCCCTCCCACTGATGTCAAACAAACACACTGACTCGGGAGCGAGCACGAACAGTGAAGGGGGATGATGTCCTCACCCTTCAGTTAAGAAACACCCAGCTGGGAGGGGAAGAAACGCCCCTGGATTTGAGGAGCTGAGAAACTGAAAGTAAAATGAAACAGATGAACTGATGAAGCCATAAATCCCCTTTAACTATGAAAGCCTGAGTGGGTCTTTCCACCCAAATGCATAAAAAGTGCTTAAAGGGGTTGTCTCGCTACAAAGAATAGCTTTCAAATTGTAGGGAACACAAAATAAAGACATTTTCCAAATATATTGCTTTGTTCCTCTGTTTTCCCTAAGGAGATACAAGTGAATTTATGACCTCCCTGGCTATTCAGTTTCCCTCAGTAACCGACCTAGTAAACAAATCTCCCCCTGCTGTTTGTTCAATGAGATAACAGTGAGTGATGTCATCACACAGGTCTTGGCAGTGTCCTGTGCTGCTCAGCAGTAAAAAGCTTGATTTATGAAAAATAAACAGAACTGTAATTAGGGCTTTTGTTTTGGGGATCAGATAAGAAGTCCTGTTAGTTAGTTTGAGAAGCTAATCTGATTCTAATTAGCATCTGAAAGCACAGCACAGCACAGAGCTGTACAAGCATGGAGCTTATGCAAATGAGTCAGTCTGAACCAGGAAGTGACAGAGTATTTCATTCATGCATTCTCTGAAACTCTGAGGGGAGACAACTCCTTTAAGATGGGTAAAGTTCCTTTTTAAAGGGATTCTCCAATCTGGAAAATCCCAGCTAAATAAAAGGGTCCCGTAGCAATAAGTAGATCACAGATTTACATCTAGATGAGATCCCTACTGATAAGTTGTAATTTCTAAGGAAATCTGTCAGTAAGTGTTCAGTTTCCCTGCAGCGCCACCACAGGAGAAACAAGGCATTACACAGTGTCCATGCACATTACTGTGCTGTTTGTGTAGTGCAGGACAGGTTAGGTCCTCAAGAGCGGGAGACTATCTTTATAGCCACTCCTTTCTGGGCAAGAAATGGGGATCCTGAATATGGCAATCCCCTATTTTAACGCAGAGTTCCCTAATTGGATGCATGGAAATAATCCCTTTAAGGAGAGGACCATAAAGGTGACTTATAGACTGGGCAATGCGTCCTGGAAAATACAGTATGCAAATAAGCTCAAGAGAAAAATAGCTAAGTCACTTTTGCCACCTATTGGAAGTAGCATCCTTTTAAGTCACATCCAACCCATTAAAGAGCCTTGAAACATGACTGGGGATTTTGAGCTAAGCCAGTAACTCCCCTATAGGGGAGAACCTCCCATCTGCAGACAGTTGTTTTAGGGTGTTTACCCCTTCACGACATGGTCTATCGAAAGCTCTCTTTGAAAATAAAAGGCTCCTCAACTAGTTTTCACTAACGCTCTAAGCTCTAGGGCACCTACAAGAGTTGATTTTGGTGGCTACCGTAATGCGCGTACCTACATTGATTCATCTCGCCTCAGTCCTGTTTTCTTGGTGTCATTTTCAATTCAGGGGCATGTTTACTGGCTTCTACTAGGCTGCAGTAGAAGCCAGGTCTGTAACTATAGCAACCATGGCTGGCAGCCTATAATGAGAGAGAGAACAGGTCTGTAGCTATAACAACCAGTGCTGGCAGCCTATCAGGATAGATCAAACAGGTCTGTAGCTATAGCGACCTGAGGAGCTGATGCAGCCCATACAAGAGGGGATATCTAGGAATAGGTAGGACAGTGGTAATGGACACATATTACAAAGTGACCCACTTTAGACATTCATAACATGTCTGACCCTCCCCTCTTAGGATAATAGAGAGTCCATAACCCACCTTTGCTATCTCTGGTGGCCACTTCGAGGCAAAACCTGAATGGAGAGTTAGCCATGCTGATTCCATTGAAATTTGTAGAAGTTATGTAAACCGTGCTTGGTAAAAAAAAAATTGCCCCTAAGGCCCATGATGCTTTGTTGAGAAGGACATCTTCCAAATAGTAAGAAGAGAAGTGATCAATAGTCTTCATAAAATGGGTCTCCGCCTGGTTCTTTCTGTTTATTCAGTTCACATTGCCTACATAGCATAGGGATTGTCACCATTCATATTGGTTACCATCCCTGGTGGGGCTCACAATCTGATTTGCCTGTCTTACATGTTAAAGGGGTTTTCTTACCATATTGATTGGCTTTAAACATGTAGGCAAAGGTAAATAAACATCACTACCAAATACATTGCTGTTCTGGTTTTGCTTCCCTTCAGAGTTAGAGCAGTTTTTATCTCCTGCTTATATACACAAGCTTCCCCGGGTTACCAACCACCTTTTTCTGCTCTAACTGGCTCTAGAGCCTTGGTTAGGATGTTGATGTCACACCCTGCTGTGTCTTATCAGCAACACAGGAGCTTGTTTGTTTCTTACTGAAAAGCTTTAACCCTTTAGAGCTCTGTCGCCTTCTGCCCTGCCATTTAAACCCTTCCATCATCAATTTCTCACAAACAGGCTTAGCATAGGAATAGCAGAGCTGAAATATCAGTCACTGCTGTAGACCCGCCCACAACATGAACAGGTAGTGTAAGCGTGAAATTGTAGAACCGCCCACAGCCTGGGAGCCTGAAGCTGTAGACCTACCCACAGCCTGAACAGGAGGTAGGGGTCGGAAGCTGTAGATCCAACCACAGCCTGAACAGGAAGTGGGAGCCTGAAGCTGTAGATCCAACCTCCGCCTGAACAGGAAGTGGGAGACTGAAACTGTAGGACTGCCTACAGCGTGAACAGGAAGTGGTATACTGAAGCTGTAAAACCGCCCACAGCCTGAGCAGGAAGTGGGAGCCTGAAGCTGTAGATCCACCCACAGCCTGAGCAGGAAGTGGGAGCCTGAAGCTGTAGATCCACCCACAACCTGAACAGGAACTCATAGACTGAAGCTGTAGGACTGCTTACAGTGTGAACAGGAATTGGGATCCTGAAGCTCTAGAAACCGCCCACAGCCTGAACAGGTAGTGGTAGCCTGAATATGTAGAATCGCCCACAGCCTGGGAGCCTGAAGCTGTAGCCCCGACCCACAGCCTGAACAGGAATTGGGGGCCTGAAGCTGTAGATCCACCCACAGCTTGAACAGGAAGTAGGGGCCTGAAGCTGTACTTCCACCCACAACCTGAACAGGAAATCATAGACTGAAGCTGTAGGACTGCCTACAGTGTGAACAGGAATTGGGAGCCTGAAGCTGTAGAACCGCCCACAGCCTGAACAGGAAGTGGGAGCATGAAGCTGTAGAATCGCCCACAGCCTGGGAGCCTGAAGCTGTAGCCCCGACCCACAGCCTGAACCGGAATTGGGGGCCTGAAGCTGTAGCCCCAACCCACAGCCTGAACAGGAAGTGGGGGCCTGAAGCTGTAGATGCACCCACAGCTTGAACAGGAAGTAGAGGCCTGAAGCAGTACATCCACCCACAACCTGAACAGGAAATGGTAGACTGAAGCTGTAGGACTGCCTACAGTGTGAATAGGAAGTGGGAGCCTGAAGCTGTAGAATCGCCCACAGCCTGAACAGGAAGTAGGGGCCTGAAGCTGTAGATCCACCCACAGCTTGAACAGAAAGTAGGGGCCTGAAGCTGTCGATTCACCCACAACTTGAACAGGAAGTGGGAGACTGAAGCTGTAGAACCACCCACAGTCTGAACAGGAAGTGGGAGCCTGAAGCTGTAGATCCGCCCACAGCCTGAACAGGAAGTGGGAGCCTGAAGCTGGCTGTTAATAGCAAACTGTGTGAGACAACCATTTCATTGGAAGTACGATAACCTAAATGTATGTTTTTTGGAGGAGAGGGGACAGTGCTAACCATATGGCCCTTTCTGACCTCCTTCCTGACCCTTTGGAGTATGTGGAGCAGATCATTGGGAATTTTCTTTTTCTTATATCTCGCAGCCGTGATCAGGTCTGCTTTACGCTCTCATCGCGCTGTTTTCTTACTGCTTTGTCGAGGTTTGGATAGGTTTAAGCAAATGCCGTCCATTAAAGGGCCGGCGCAGCGTTATATTCACGGCTTAGACGCCGTTCTGTTTTCGTTCCAAGTTTCTTCTTCTTTTGTCAGCTTAATAATAAACCTAAAAGATGGGCTGAAAAAATACAGCCGGCAAACAAGAGCCGCTCGACTCGGGCTGCACGCAGAGCGTATGCCAACACAGATCTGATAGTTGGAGGGTAGGCGAGGGTCACGTCAGGCCTCCTCTTACATCTGCTGGTTTGTTTACTTAGCGCCCCCCTCCTCCACGTCTATTAATTGTGACGGATTTAATTATGACTCTAAAAAGGGAGGGAGTCGGGCTGGCTGAGCCGCACGTCTACTCCAAAGAGCCTCTTAGAAGGCATTGGAGTCCTTCAGGTCTTTTAGTTGGGAGGTGTCCACCACAATGACCTCTGTTGTTCTGAATTGTGTTACCGAGAATGTGTCTTAGGGGGACATAGGAGCAGTATTATAGTAGTTATATTCTTGTACATAGAGGGCAGTATTATAGTAGTTATATTCTTGTACATAGGGAGCAGTATTATAGTAGTTATATCTTA
>JAODAL010039291.1:0-38166 GCA_025379985.1 Phyllomedusa bahiana
AGGGGGGAAAAAAGGGGGGGAAAGACCCAGGGGAGAAGAGGGGTTTTACAGTAGAAAGGTGGAGAGCCTTGGAAAATAACGAGGGGGATGGAAGGGGTCATAAGCAGGGGGTGGGAAGCAACAGGAAAGCGGGAACCTTCCTCTTCTCGGGTCAAGGTTTGCGAGTAGTTTAAGGGGAGTGCGGGGAGGGACAGGTGGGTCCTTATTTGGGGATTGTGAGTGATGTTTTTCCCGGATTTTAAATTTTGAAGTGAGGGGGCCAGGTTTCAGCAAGAGGTCATGACCGGAGCCTGAGCTTTGCCTAGGGGGAGTAAGGGTGTCAAAAGGCGTTTTGGGGTTTTGTGTATTTGGGGAGAAAAGGGGGGGGGAAAAAATTTTTTGTTTGGCGCAGTGGGGCATGTAAAACCGAGCTGAATTTGTTTGGAGAAAGCTGCAGGAGCTTGATTTCTCCACAGCCGCTCAGCACACCGGGAACATCGCTGGAGAAAACATTGGGGTGTTTCCAAAGGGCTGCGGGCGTCTGATTTGGGTTTGGGCGGTGTGTGAGGGCCCCAACATGTCCATGGTTGGAAGTTTCTTTGTAATTTTGACCCCTGGCGGGAAAGGGAAGGGAGGAGATTGGGGGCATGAGGACTGTTGGTTTGTGAGTTCTGATATTAAGGAGGGAAATTTTTTTGAATGGAGATGGGCAGGTTTGTCCACAAAGGCAGAAATTAGTGATAAGACGAGAAAATTTTGGGGTCAAGAGAGCATAAGGAGAATTAGTGAAGTTAAAAATTGAGGAAAGATGACGAAACCAGCCCAAGAGTTCCCATCCTTGTGGGGGGGGATCAGTAACTGCAAGGGGCCAGAAGAGGTTAATGAAAGAAACGTGAGGCAAAGGAGACAGGGGGTCATCAATGGGGGGTTGAAAATAAATCACCCCAAAATTGACCTCATAGAAAATATCATTGTAGTTTCCAACACGTTTTCGTCGGAGTTTTTTAAAGAGTAAAAAAACAAAAACAAAAAAACTAATTTTAGAAGATGTTCCGGGTTTAAATTTTCCACGGGGAAAATTTAATTTTTTGAGGGTAAGAGGAAATGGCTAAAAACCTAGTGTAAAACGCATCAAAAAACATTTGTTTGTCATTTTGGATGCATCCAAAATCCCACAGAAATGAATGGGACTCGTTTTCTGACTGTAAATCTGCCGGAAAAAAACCCAACCTAAATCCACGGTTTTCAACGGTAGAATCCGAAGAGTACATTTTACTTGTCATCTGGACATACCTTTAGGCACATACATTAGATCCACAACATATGCCAGAAATAGCTGATTAATACCTTTCCCACCTCTGGGCCGGACAACTATCTCCAGAAAGGGGGTCTCCCAAATTCCCATCCTGCTTTCATGGGGGCATTCATGGTCCCCCTTCATTAATTTTTAGTTCAGAATACGGTGAGACATTACGGCTTGTTCAAAAGATCCCATACAAGTCAACATAGAGAGCCATGCCTGTATTACTACCTCCCACTTGTAGAAGCAGTAGCACCAGGTAGGACAAGGGTTCAGGGAATAAAACTTTTGGATATCTGTGTGGGTTCTAGAGTTGGGAAATCCGCACTTATCAGACAAATAACCCTTTATGTAAACTGGGAAAGAGTATTTTTGATTTTTCTAAAGATCCCGCTGACAATGTGGTAAAAATGTAAAATTTGCCTGTTTGCATGTGAGATAATTGCAGCATTTTTTTTAGCAACTGCCACTTTATGTATGTATTTTTACTCATCTTTCCATGTCAGCAGCCGGCATCTTACATAAATCAGACCTGAACAGCAATAAATAATGTCACAGGCTCATTAAAAAGGAAACATACTCAGCAACATTATAGCAAAAATATGTCTTGCAGTGTCACAGTATTTTAATGATAAAAGCTCTAAATATTTTTTAAAAAGTGTGATACATTAGATGCCAGCAGATTTGCAGTGATTGTCATGACTGTCTGACAAGGATACCAGCAGTTCTGTGACAGATGACATCCATGCTGTAAAAAACAATGCTGTTTCTCATTAGAGAGCAAATACAGATTGCACTATATGGTGATATACTGCAGTGGTTTATTAGTCTATCTTTTAAAAAAAAATAAAAAATTGCATTACCTGCATATTATAATTTATATTTTTAATGATCATTTCCCTTTTTATGGTGGGGTGGTCACCAACTGCTGCACAGAAGTCCTATGCTGTATGTTGTCGGTGCTCAGCTGTCTAATGACAGCCAGGATTGGAGAAACCTCCAACCTCAGGTGTCTAAGTAGCTTACAGAGGATAGGTGTCAGCCTATTAGTTGCTCCCACATTATCATCTCAGGGTGCCAATAGTTTTCTATGGTAGCTGGGGGTGTAACAATTGCCTTCGAGTTAGGCCTGCATGTATGCAAAGTACGTTTGTCGGTATAAGGCTAGGTTCAGCTTGGAACCTCCATTGTAGATTCCTCTAAAAGTGACGGAAAAAATAACATTATTTGGAGGATCAGCAATAGGTACATTTTAACTAAGTGTTTTACAGCCATATTCAAAACATTGTCATACAGTGCTTATGTTGCTACATGGCTATCATCAGTAACCATGAAAATATAAAAGGTGGTACCCAAGTATTAGTACAGAATAAACCTAATAACCCTGTAACAGGCAGGGAACCAATAACAAAAGGATAAAGTGCGTACAATTTTTTTTCTTTTAATCAATGGACACTACGACAGCAAACCCTCAGACCCCATTGTAGTCAACGCATCTGCTGCCACGTCTGCGATGAAAGCTCTGAGCAGAACGTCTGATGCAGATGTGAACCAGGCCTAAAACTGACAATACATTGCAATACAAAAGCACTGCAGTGTATTATAGAAGTCATAATGGGATCACTTGTTCATGTCTCCCACTGGAACTAAAAATGTTTAAAAATGTACAAATGGTAGTAAGCCAGCTCGGGAGCAGTTTCCCCTTTAAATGGGAAACACAATCATTTATATATCTGGGTGTTAAAATTCCAGTGAAACTGCACCATATTTTTGAACTAAACTTCACCCCCCCCCCCTCTTAAATGCTTTTAAGACAGATCTTTCCAAGTGGGAGAAAGGATTTTTCGTGATTAGGACGTTAACATTTTGAAAATGAGTATGCTGCCACATTTATTATATTTATTTCAAACAATCCCCATCAAACTTACTACACCTTTTTTCAGGTCATCTCTAAATATTTCTGGGCACATAAGAAACCAAGAGTAGCTAAAAATGTTCTGATTCATTCCAAAGGGAGGGGAGTATTAGCCTTACCAGTCATAAAGTCGTATTATAATGCAGTGGTAGTGTCCAGAGTTAGATCTCTTTCATAACAAAGGCAATAAATAATGGGTGCAAATGGAAGAGTCAATATATGGCTCTCCTCTCGCAAACCTGTCCTGGTTAACTCAAGCTAAACTACCCAGGAATAAATCGTCAGATCTCCAAAACAACTCTGTCTACATGTAAAGCTTATGGACCACAACATAAACTATTTACACCAAATGGTCCCCTTATACCAATAATAAATCCTGAATTATCTATAACAATATCCACCCTACTGTACCATGAGAACTCCAACCAATCCTCTAAGCTGATCCGTTATTTTATCACTTCCACTTCCTTTAAAGCATATGATGATGTAGTTCCCCAGGCAGGACGATCTCCTAACACATGGATGCATTCCATGCAAATTAGGAATTAAAAAACTAAATTGGCCTTCCATAGGGATACGACCCCTTTTGAATCACTTTGCATCCAGAGACAAACACCAATAAATACTATTTCACAGATCTATAACTTGCTAACTACTCACTTATCCTTCCAGAAACCAAATTACCAAAATAAATGGAAAACACGCACCCCATTCTCAAAGACGGGAAAGGCCACCCCTTTTTCTCAATAAACCCTTTTCCTTTCATATTCGGGAAATTTAAAATTTTAAAGTCATATCTAGGTGGTAAGATCCCTGCCCTTTTTGCATTGCTGTACCCTTTGGTTCCCTTTTGTTGCTGAGATGTGGCACGAGGGAACTATACACCATCGGTGGGAATGTCCCCGGGGTTCATGAATAAGATCCAAAATGCTAAAAATATTAACAACACCCGGGGGAAAAAACACTACAAAAACCCCTCTATCCAACTTCTATTGATGCTTCACTGAGTGTGATGTCCTAAAGAAACTTTAAACCTCCCTGGCAGCAGCCAAATTACAAAAACCCAAAATTGAGATCTAGTCAAATTCCATTCATAAAAACTGGTTCAAAGAGACTTAAAATGCAACTTAATGAGGAAATAGATAACAAAAACCAAAAACCCGGATAAAAATAACAAGGTAGGAGGAAATGGGGCCTGTTTATTGATTCCCCAAAAATAAAACATGTACCTAAGTTCTATAGAATCTGATAATCTAAAAGGTTTTTTCTATTTCCCCCTCTGGTAAATTATTTCACATTTCGGTCCAATTATCATTTTTTAAAAATTGGGTCCCAATATGCCCGTCATCACACAACAAAAAAGTTTAAACAAGTCTTCCATACTAAACTTACAAACCTCTCAACCCGTTGGGTGCGTTTCCCCCTGCACAGGGCAAATACTATCTTTTCCGGCAGGTATTTTTTCCTGTTTTTTCCGGGGGGTGGGAACGGGGGCGGTTTCCTCCGCGATGACTAAAAACCCCCCCCTTTATAAAACACGGTTTCTGTCCAAAAAACCCAACGGAAGATTTTGCTTGATGAATGGGTTTTCGGGCCCGGACCGCGGGCGGAAAAACCGCCGGACGGAAAACCCGTGCAGTGGGGACTGCTGCACGGGTTTTCCATAGAGCACCATTGTGCTCATTTTCAGACGGTTTTTGAGGCGGTCTGAAAAAGCGCAAACTGGCTGAAAAACCAGCCGAAAACAGGTGCAGTGGGGACATGCCCTTATAATGACAAAATGTTTCTTTGTTTATTGTGCAAATTGTTGGTTGAAAGCTTTGATATAAAAAAATTTATATCAAACAAAGTGCTATACGGCATATCTACCAACATTTCAGAATTTCTGTTTGACAGATGTTTATTTACTTCTTCATGCTTATGATATAAACACATCTAATTTAATAGCCACTTTCTAAGACAGAATAAGACTTGTTGTAATTCTGTGTATACGTTAACTATTGTTGCTGTATACGCTATATGTGCACTTCAGTGTATATTTTCATCTTGTTAAAAAAGCTTTTTTTGAATAAGAAAAAAAATGTACAAGTCCTTTGCAATTAACAATACCAGACCAAAAAATAAAACCACCTTTTTACCTTACAAAACAATTATTTTTGGAAAATAAACAAATAAAAAAAAAATACAAGACTGGTATTGGTCCTGCTCATTAAGCCCCTTAAAAAAAAAAGAAAAAAAAGAAAACTGGTGCCAAAAAAGTTTTAATTAAAAAAAAAAAAAAAAAAAAAAATCAAGTGTCAAATGTACTCCACAACCACAAGTTATCCTGTAAAAAATAAGCTTGCATACAGGTCTAGTGGCAGAAAAATAACATGGTTCTTGATTTAATTGCACAAAAGTAGCAAAATAAAAAAATAAATATAATCCCAACCACCTAAAGGCAAATCATCAGCTTTTTGATGACAAGAAACTTATCAACACACAGAAAACAGTTCTTTGTCAAGCCTAGGTGATCATGCTTTTAGCTTAAGTCTGCCCTGTCATTCAGAGTTTTTTTTTCTCTTTAGTAATCACAGCCAGAAAAAGACAAGATTTTAATTGTAATTTTTAATTGGATAGGATTGCCGTAATAAAAAAATAAATTATAATACCAAAAATTAGTGGTTTTAATAAAAATATTCTTTACTGATGAAAGTATCCCTTTAAAGAAGGAGGGAAAACAGAAAGAATTGCATACTGATGGGTACAGGTTAATTAAAACTGAAGTTCTTTTTTTTTTTTTTTTTTTTTTTTTTTTAAGGGAAATCAGGTGAACCAAAAAAAACCCCCAAAAAAAACAAATACATCTGACTTTCATGTTTTCTGTGCTAATTTGTTCTTATCCTGTGTTGTATGTAGCCGCCCTTTTCTGTAGTCAAGCAGCAGCATTTACTATTTGAAAAAGCTCCAAACCTCATTTTCAACACATTTTCCCTTTTCCTCCCTTATGTTAAAAGCCTTGAGAGACAGAGGTGTGACTTTAAAGAATAACCTGAAAAAAAAAATCAAACCCTTTTGATCACCTGATCTCCTGGGTTCAACACAAAGCTGTTTCTTGTGTATCCAGATAATTAGAACTACAGAGTTTCCTATCATTAAACAGCTGATGTAGAACTGCAGATTCCCACAGAAAATGTAATAAAACTACGTTTCAAAAGGTGCATAATTTTGGGAGACATGCTATTTAAAAAAAAAAATTCCGCTGGGCAAAAAAGATTAATTTTTTCTCAGTGATTTTTAACATTCCAGCTTAACTACAGGTTAAAATAGTCTAATTAGAATCATAAATCCAGCTGCAGATTCTCATGGACATTGATCCACCTCCTGACTTGTTAGAATGTAAAACTGTTCTCCCTCTGCATATTTATATCCACACAGGGACCTTCTTACACTGAATGATGCCCTGCTGCAACAAAACCATATTCAAAAGAAAAGTGTGGATTTGTTGGTATTTGACCCCAAACCGCTTGTAATATATCCCCTGGATATTCCAAGTTGTGCTGGAGATCATGTGGTCAAATTAGCACTCCGCTGCATACGTGGTGGTCATGTCCATCTGTACCTAAGTTATGGGAAAATGGCTAAAGACATTTTCTATTCTGATGTTGTGCTAACTCCAGAATTGGCAGTCCTGGATTTAACATTAAGTGAATTCCATGTTTTCTTCAGGACGAATATTTTCCATTTACTTGTTGCTGCAAGATTAACGATAGCATTACATTGGAAGTCTACAGAATTTCCAAATTTCTCTGAGGTCATGGATAGGACTAACTTTCAGTTTCGATGTGAAACGTGTTGGCAATTCCACCCCACTTAGTAGTTCAGGCAAAGAATAAGTAGTTCTTTTGTCACCTCTTCACTGACAGATCTCGCTTTGTGTATTTGCTGAATCTTATTAAAATTTCTCTCATATCTATTAGCCCTACATTCATAACTCCATTCCTCCTTTCCTTATAGTTAGATGGAAAGTTACTTAACCATGGCAGACGTTCTTTGGTTTACTGTTTATTCATGTTTGCTTTGTTTCTTTTTATTCCCCTGTGTTAGGAAACAGCTTCTTGTAAAATGTTTTGAAAAATTCAAAAAAAATGTATTTAAAAAAAAAAAAAGAAGAAAGGTGTGGATTGTTTTCACACAGATATAGAGCAAACTGAGAGTCATTAAGGTTTTGGACATTACTGTCCAGATGGATCACAAAAAAATCCAAATTAAGAAGGAAAAATCATAGACAGGGCAGCATGGTTAACATTACAGATCTGTAATGGTTTATGGTTCTTTCAATAACTGACAGTCTTCCCTATTGAGTGATCAATCACTAAGTAGATCACTGTCAATTGCTAAGTAGATAGGACGGCATAGCTAACATTATACATGCACTAACTACTGAACATATAACATATAAAAGTTAGCTATTTTTCAAAACAACAATAATAACCAAACAAAATATTAGATGTATAAAAATGATTTCCACTTCAACAAAACATTAACTATTTTGTCTCTCTTACCAATGCCAAAACATTAAGGAATTCCCGGGTGTCAAAATGCAACAAAGTGCGAATAGAGGGATATACTTCTTCATCTTGTGGGGCCTCTGGAGAGTGTAAACGGATCAGAAACTCGAAAACCTACAGAAAAACAAACAGGTAATGCCCACAGATTCTGATTTTGTGGAAAAGATCAAGTCACTGCATAGGGAGTATTCATGTGTGTGGGAAGAATCTGAATGCTATTTGGATGGAGAGTTGTATGTGCATACATTTACATTAGGAAGACACAAAGGTACAGAGAAGAAAAGGCATCGATTTTATGAAGAATGTTTCAAGGCTATACAGTATCAACCACCTTAGTACTCCTAAAACAAATTATATTGCGACAAATAAAAGATTATTCCCATCGTTGAAAAACCATTAGGTGGTGTATAAACATATACAAATCCTTATTATTTCTGGCATAGGGCAGGTCAAATAAAATATAAAATAACTTGGCTATTTCATTTTATTCTGATTCAGGAATGGATTCTTATGACTAGTATACAAACATTTTTTTTTAACATACCATCCAATACACAGAAATGAAGTAACACAAAGAAAATCAAAGTTATTGGAACTAAATATCTTACAACTTTAAAATCTTCTCATCAGATGCAAAAAAATAAAGAAAGCAAGAACATTCAATAAAACTTAACGCGTAATTGGAAAATAGTAATACGTAGAACAAAATAGATCGGGCTACTAACCTGGTTCTTCACCTGTGGGACAAGGTCTTCAGGGATGTCTCCCAATGGGTACGCTCTGCCAGCCAAACTGGAACTGTCAGGATAGTTGATAAGTAAAAGTAAATAAAGATGAGGAAATTAAAAGATAAAAATTTAGCAACTCAGTGGAGAAACTAAAACACATACTTAAAGGGGTTTTGCCACGATCTCATTTCATTCCTCCTGCATCCAGCTCTTTAGCTCTGTGTGCTCAGAAGGGGGTGTGTGCGATTTGTTTGAATTGCATATCATGTGACCCAGCAGGATGACATAACCATGCCTTTCCTCTCCTTGTAGTTAAAGAAAGGTCTGTTTATGTAAAGCATTATGAGTAGCTGAGAGGTAGAGTTTTTGCTCCAGGCACAAGAGTCCTGGGTTCAAATCCCTGCAGGAACCAAACCTGTGTTTTTTTTTCTCTTTATCAATTGCACTCTTTGACTAATTACTAATGAGTACAGAGGATGGGAGTAGAGTGACAGCACCTGGGTTTGGAACACTCAGTAGCTGCCTGAGAGCAGAAGTGATGTCTGAGCATGTCTGGCCAGGACGGAGGAGCTCTTAGGGTGCTTTCACACAGCGCAGTTTTATTGCAGTTTTAACTGCATTCCCATTAAACTCCCTTTATTACCAGCAAACTTCTTTCAGTTGTCTAAATTGTTCAGAAAGGTGTTTCAAGTAAAGAATCAATGACTGTGTTTGAAGTCATGTGGATTACAAACAGACTAATTTGATTACTCACTTTCCAAACTGTTTAGATAAGTGCAAAAATCTTGCTGGTAATGCAGGCAGTTAATTGGAGCGCAGTTAAAACTGCACCAAAACTGCGCTGTGTGAAAGCACCCTTAGCCCTGGTCGTAACCCCTGAAGATGAGCTGTAAACAATGGATCACTAAAGGAGCAGCTAAAACGAAAACGGTGCAGAATTTTTAATAATAATGAATGGTGAAAATGTTTCTTATTTCATTTGCAAGCTTCCCACGTCAATTTTACTTCATGGCAAAACCACTTTAAATGTCAGTAAGCATGGATAAATGAAATAAAAATAAATAAAGTCCTTTTTTTTTTTTTTACACTCTTAATTAAAGGTGTACCGCTGTAGTTTCCTTGGAAAATAGCAACCAAAACCAAGGGACCGGGCGCTCGTTTCTTGGTAATAATCCTCGTGGAGCTAGACGTAGGATAAAAATATAAATTTTATCCCATTAAAATATTAAGGTATGAGCCCCAATATTGCAGAGTAACGTGCATAACGCGTTTCGTGCCTGTACGGCACTTCCTCAGATGCGTCTATGTTACATAAAAAACTAAAAAACAAAAAACGAAAAAATGTAGTTTCCTTGTCATGGCAGAGAAAGCTATCACTCTTACAAGGAATTGTACTCATCACAGACACTGTTACTGAGAGAAAACAAATTTGTAACCAGCTCACCCCATCGCATATAGAGCAGTTTTGTTTCCTTCCACAAACTGACCTCCAAGTTTGTACTATAACATAAGGAAAGATGTTCTGTCCAGCAAGGCAAAATTTTCATAAAATCAAGCATTATTTGTAGTTTTCCATAAAAAGCCAACAGACAGACGAACAGACTGGAAAAAGTGCTTATGCGTTTTGAACTTCAAATCAGTTTTTAATCATAGCACCTATAATTATGTGATGAGGTGCTATGATGAAAAACGGATTTGAAGTTCAAACCGCAAAAGTTCTTTTTCCAATCTGTTCTCCTAGTGGCTTTTTATGGAAAATTACAAATAAAAGCTCGATTTTGCCTTGCTGGACACCAAAACTTTTTGCCTATTGATATGGAGATACTTTGTTTATCACTGATATGGTGCCACTTACAAAAATGCAGTGCTGTTGAGCCACAATAGTTAACTTTCTCTTGCTTTAACTTTCTTCTTACCACATACAATACAGCCCACAGCAATGTCCATATAAAAGCATATGTTAATAAATGAATTCAATGGTAATAAAAACGGCATACAGACATAATATCCATCTCTTATTAAACCACACAGAGTCAAAGAAAGGCACTGAGAGGCATAACAGCACGCCTGTCACATTTCGAAGGAAAAGTCTTCTTTGTCTAGCATCGTCCTGTTTATACCTGTGACATATATTGATGGTGGTCTTATGTCTGTGAATATAACTGGTATGGTAAAGTTCTAGGGGTGCCCCATTCATTACTTATATTAAGGAATCATGTGGTCTCTGTTAATAGAATCTGTGTATTATTTAGTAAGCATGTTGTAAGGACATTTTGTGAGTCACTGTAACACAGGGGTGCACAACATGTGACCCGAGCGTCACATGCGGCCCCAGTGCCTCTCTATGAGACCCTCATGAGACCAAATTTGAAGTTTTTGGTCTAAATACCAAATGCTATAAAAATTCCAGCCTCTAGATGTGCAAAGCTGTTATAGACATAGGCCAGCAGACTGGCAGCTGTCATTGCAGCTAATGGTGGTCCTACAAAATATTTGGAAAAGCACGTATCATTTGCTTTACACTTCACACTACAAAAATATGTTTTCCTATTACATAAAGTATAAGTTTGTGGCTTTAGGTTTACAAATTAGGAACAGCTCAAGAGGTATAAATGCCATGGCAACCCACTGTATGTGCGATGTTCCCTCTAGTAATAGTTATGAAACATCCACTTCTGTAACCTCTAAAAACTACAATCAAAATAGGTGACTCGTATCCTTTCTGGAGTACTGAGCAAAGGAACCCCATTTTGATTTCTGTCAGTCCCTAAAGTGAAACCAAGACCTCTCAGCCCTTTTGGGTATCTAAAATTGATGTGCCTTAAAGGTCTTAGATGTGGAATACCCCTTTAAGATTTACTGCAGCACCCGGGAGAGGTGAAATGTGACAATGTGGCCCTTGGACCAGAAAATGTTGTGCACCCCTTCTGTAACAGAAGGACACTGGCAATAGACTAAAAGAAGCCTCAGCAGGAGGCCACTCTAGTTGCTACTTATTTACATAGGCAGCTTTTAGAGCAGTATACCACTAACATTTTAGTGACTGTATTTCTGTAGGTTATAATCTAAAGGGACAATAGGAATTCACTCTAGAAGGAGCAATGTGTATTCACAAAAAGATTTAGCCACTTCAACCATGTAGGTTATTTTCAGTCATGTATTAAGGGGTAACCAATTTTCAAAAAATAAAATATATTGTAATGCGTTAACAGTGCAGTGTCCTATTAAATAATTAAAGATCAGTATTACACCATTATCTATAAAACAGTTATATTAATCATTTCCACAGAGGAGTTCATAGGTTTATAGGAAAAGTAAATGCATTATTAAGGGTATGTTCACACGATGTACTGCAGCGTGCAGCCCGCCAGCACCATTGACATTCATTACTCGCGGCGCAAATTCGCCACAAGTAATTGACATGTCACTTATCTCCCCACACGTACAATCCGATCATACGAGCGGGGAGATGAGGCGTAAACCATAGTTCTCTATGAAAGCTATGGATTACCGTCATTTTGGCGCGCATCTCGTCCGTATTAGAGCATAAATACGCGGCGAACTGCGCGAGGAAATTACGCCGTGTGAACAAACCCTAGTTGAAAATATTGACATTAATCACTCACCTTATATAAACAAGGAGCTTATTTCCCATCACAACTTGTTCATCTAGCAGACAAAAAAAAAGAGATAGTCGGTCAAGAATAAGGGTATGTTCACACGGTGTATGCAATACGCCGGTCGTTTTGGAGCGACGCGCTGATCATAGACATTCATTATCAGCTGCGCGTATTTGCTGCTAATAATTGACATGTCACTTTTCTCCCCCAGTGTACAATACTATTGTATTGTACGTGCGGGGGGACGACACATAACACATAGCTCTTTATGAGAGCTATGGATTACCTTAATTGCTGCATGCATTTCAACGCCTATTACGCGTTATACTTGGCGAAATGCGCGCCGCAATTACAGTAATCCATAGCTTTCACAGAGAGCTATGGGTTACGCATCGTCCCCCCACGCGTACAATATGATAGTATTGTACGCCGAGGGAGAAAAGTGACATGTCAATTATTAGAGGCAAAGACGCGCCGCTGACAATGAATGTCTATGGGGCCGGCACTGATCAATAACCGGCGTATTGCGGCGCATAAAATAAGCCGTGTGAACATACCCACATATACACACACCACACACTGGTATTCGAAAGTTTGTGAATCCTATATCAGTCCTAAAAGTAGGTAAAGAAAAAATATTAGACTTGGTCATCTATTTATTGAGAAGAATGACCCAACATCACATAACTCCGAGTGGCATATTGTGTGCTGTCGGATCATTTTTCGCACTAAATACATTACTAAGTTTAATATATTGGACTCGTTCACTTGATTTAATTTCTGGTGCCCATATACCAGTATACTGGTGCTTTTTGTCTATTTATGGTCCAGATACTGTTTTTGGAGGAGAGGTATTGGCCCAGAGTACATAGTTACTTTACCATGCTGCCTGGTATGGCATTCTAATATTTTTCCAGTACGTGCATTATCCTTGTCCACCGGCTTGCAGGTGCATATGCAGGATCTATGTAAAAGTAGCATTTATTCCATGTTTGTGGCTTTCCTGTGTGCCTGGTAGCAGCAGTAGTCGTAGTTTTAGGTATGTTTGTTTTAGCAGGGACAATGTCTTTGTATGTCTTCTTTCTAGTATTAGATTCCCAGAGTGTGACCTATGTTCTGTCTGTTACAGATGTTAAACCATTCCAGTAAAGAATATCATAAGAAGAAACATAAGTCTGAATACAGACTTTGCAATTCTTGTGATCAACCCAAACCAGATGATGTCCCTGTAGATAGATCTGACACCTGCTTATCTCACTTTAATACTGCATATATCAGTACGTCAGTATCTGAGAGAAAGAAGAAAAATGTCCTAGCACACATTGTGCATCAAATGCATCCAACCTTTACCAGATGACTATGCCTCTGATATATGTCCTGGTTATTCATACTCTCAAGAGGATTTGGCTTTGAAGTAAAAAAGAGAATTTTCTTTTCCTTGGCTGAAGTCTCAGATGATGAACTTCTCTTCAAAACATTTGAGTTCTGCTTTTAAGCACCTTAGATTTGAACATAACTCATTTTTATCTTTCAGTACAGGTTCTTATCGATCAGAGGAAGAGACTGATATCTTCAACTCTGACACTGCCATTTTTGGGGACAATTTCCAGTTTAGAAACGAGAATGTTCAAAAATTAAGTCAGGAAATAACATATGGAGTCATTTGACCGAGACTGGGAAAGCTTTATTTTTCTAAAATAAAGAAATCTGTGAGCTTCATGGTCATCCCGTATTTTGTGACAGAATTGGAAAATATCCATAAAAAAATGGATCTTGGATCAAAATTCAAGTCCATTTACAAACCAGTGAAGTGGGATATTCCCTGCTAAAGTGGGGTCGCACTCTATATGTTAAAAAAAAATTATTTTTTTCCCCTTTAGATAACTCATCACTAAACCTGAGAGATAGAAACACAGACTCTATATTAAACAAACTGTATCTTAATTTGGCCTCCCTGAAATACTATTGCTGCTTTTCCTGTATCCAGATTGTAAAAAATATGGCACATTGAAGCCGGAATGCCTATAGGCGATTTGCTCGAACAAATTTTCTTCCTCAAAGGTGACAGTTGACTATCTCTGAGATTTCTCTGTGAGTGAAGAAAAAGGTCTTTCAAACACATTGCTTTTACTAAAAATGCAAAACCAGCTACATGGCATAAGTCGTGGTCAGGTGATGTGCCCTTTAAAAGCAATTTAGTTCTCTTTCTTTCGGGCAGCAAACATTCTTTAGGACACAGTTAAACAAAGTCCTTGAGGCCAACAAAGGATGAAAAATGTTTCATCGCTCCACAGATTTCAAAAGACAAAATTTAAGGTCCCTTTGATCTCAAAGAAATGTTTGATTAAAATAGGTCACTAATAGTCCAAAAGAAAGCAAAGCAATATAGGTCTAGCAAAATCTGAATTCTGGTCCCAGAAGTTGTCCAGTTCCTGCTGGTGCAAGATTAAAAAAAATTTCTCCCATAAAGATAATGAAAAAATAGTTACCGGTACTTTCACAGTTCCTTCAAATTCCATTAGTTACAATTCTTTTTAATAAGTTAGTTGCAAAACGAGTGCTGAAACCATTTTATCAAGGTAAATAATGTAGTATTTATTCAAATGGATTTCCAATGCCAAAGCCAGGAAGAAATCATCATGTCAAGAAGATGGAGAAACAAAGATCAGTCACAAGTTTCATGGCCTCTGTAGATCTAAGATATTCTTGTTAACATATACCAATTAAAGCGGTATTGCTATCCTGTGGATATGCCATAACGTCTGATAGATGCAGGTTCCCCCTCTGTGATCCATACAAATCTAGAGAACTGGGGTCCACTGACACCCCTTCCTGCTTTTTGACAAATGCCATAAAATATGGGATAGAAAAGTCCTATACAGAAAGAAGTGATGCTAGTTCACAATGGTAGTACTAGACATTTTTAACCCAGTCTTTTTCTTTTTAGAGTGTCTCTAGCTCTCAGAATTGTTATGAAGGTGGCTATGGTGGTAGCAGCATGACAGGCTGCTAGCTGCTCCATCTTCAATAATTCTTCAACTTTTTATGAGACTTAATTTGCAAAAAGCTGGTGGAAACGAGATGCGCTGCCTGCCACAAAAAATGCATGGGGTTCATAATTGATTTCCCATCTCAAACCTTAATTCTTCCACTGGAAAAAGATCTGGTAAAAAAAAATATATATATAAAATAGGGTCTCCTCAAGTCTCTTTGCTTGGCAGTCAGTATCTTGAAGCTTGTGACTTCCACTACACATCAGATCCCTTAGGAAAAAGCTCAAATAGTTTGTAAGGCCAAAAAGACAGACATATATCCCGTTCAGCCTACTGTCCTACAGTGTTGATTCAGAGGAAGGCAAAAATCCCGTGAGGTAGAAGTCAATTGTCCTCATTTTAGGGGAAAAAAAATTGTTTCTAGACTCCAATTTGGCAATCAGAATTATCCCGGAATCAATGACTCTTCTCCATAGCCACATTTCTAAAAAGAAGTTCTAAGAATCATGGATTGCAATCCCTTAACCCGTCATAATTTTGAAAATTAGCCTTTTTACGAAACGGGGGTTTTTTCTAAGACAAGAAGTAGACCAGACAAACGTGATTCCATCATCAGAACAAGCATTTTTGTTTTATATATGTTATGTAGTTTTTATCATATCAATCAGGATGGCACATGAAATTTAGAGATTACGAAAAATTGAAAATGGACATGCCCCTTTTCCTTTTCAAGGAAATGCACTAAAGGGGCTCTCAATAATAAGTGTAGTTAGAAAAGAATAAAGTTAAAATAGTTTCATCTTATTACAAAGAGATGGGGAGGTTCCTTAGTTGGATTTAATGTTGAACTGGGAAAAACAGATGTTAAAATGGTTTTGGTGTCTTGTGAAATCCAAAGAAGCCAGAAGTTAAAAGAACCCGTTTTTTTTATTTTTATCCTTCCATCCTCTCTTCATAGAATTTGGAAAAAGTTTTTTTTAAAGGACACCATCAGAAATTTTATGGGGGCCCACTATGACCTCATACCCTGTGTCCAATTTTTAAGAAAAGGGGCTATTAAAAATGCAAAAACCTAAGGTTTGGGACTTTAGAAAGGTCCTTCCATCGTTTGGGTTGGCTTTGTTCGACAGCGGGAAATTTGAAAAACAAGTTAAAAAGAAGTTTGTCAAAATCAGTTATTTGTATTTGTAAGTCATCAGCAAAGCCCTTCACAAATAGGGGGCATTTCGGAATCTGTAAGAAATTTCATGCATGGCTGGAGACTTCCAATAATCCATCTGTTGAATCTCCATTTGTTAAACAATTTCTTCAAGACGGGTTTGAAAAAGGTCAAGACAAATATTCTCAAAGGACATGTGAAGATAAATTGTTTAACAGAAGGAAAAATTTTAAAATCGTTATCTTTTTCTGATTTTTTACGCTCCCCCATGGGCAACATAAAATCCTGACAGACTCCCTAGTTACAAACAGCTAAGTTCTTTGCAGCATTTCAAAGAAAGCATAGTTTTAAAATGAGCCAGAGTTAGGGAGAAAAGTCAAGGAAATAGCTTCTAGCCTGGTTTGGACGAATTTAAAATGTCTATAGGAATAGACCTATCAATCACGGCAAGCTATAGCAATTTACAATGAGGGAACCTGTCAAGATTTTATGCTGCTGGTGATTTGGGCAGCATAATTCTCTTCACAGGTTCCCATTTAAAGGGAGTTTCTCACTACAAAGATTAGCTCTCAACAAGGGACAGTTAAATGAAGAATCTTTCTAAATACATTGGTCAACAGATTTTACTTTAGTCATGAGATAAGTGCATTTTTATGTGTTCTGAACTGCACACAGGTTTTTATGGTAACCTGCATATCAACCAGACATCTGTTTGTATTAGCAAAAAACGGGGGATGTCTGTTATTGATTAGCTAACGGGACAACAGTTTTATGATTAGGAAGGGGGACAACAGTTATATGATTAGCTGGAGCGGGGAGTGACGCCACCCACTGGGGGACGAGAGAAGAAAATAATTTATCTAACAAGATTGCTTCACTAAAAAAACACAGTGTTTATCTGAAATCCCCTGCACTGTCAAAGTAACGTATCTCTGAAAAGGGAATTTCAAATCAGTTTAAGCCCACTCCAGCCTGGGAGACAAATGGTAAAAACTGATAAAACAATTTAAAAAAGGTGGTGGAAAACCCTTTTTAAGGGGGCCCAAAAGAAGCTAAGATTCAACATTTAGCCACTTGTGGCAATGATTTTAGTATTTGCCTGTAGAACTTGCCTTAGGTCAACACGCAACTAGCATAACAACATATATGTTTAGTATACTGTCGTTGCTCAATGGCTAGACCCTCCAGGGGGTTATCAGGAATCCGGTATATGTAAAGCATGTTCAGTTTTTTAAAACTGAACATCTTAGTGGGCCAAGTCCTTAAAAGGATTGTTCTGATCACTAGAGAAATCTTCTTTAGTTAATTTATTATCAAACAATATTATCTCTGAACAAAACATGTTTTGGGTTCTTACTGCCCCCGTGTAAAAAGATTAGGTGAACTTGAAGCTCTTTCCGTTACACAGCCTCATCGAAAAATTCTACCAGAAGGAGTTCGGTTAGGGACTTCCCCGGGTAAAACACAGGTCTGTCTTCCCCCAAGGAAAATAAAGCTACAAGGGGGTTTAAAAATATTTGGGGCATTAAGAGATTTATAAATTTGTGTGTCCAAATCCGATGTCTTCAGACAGGCAGATAATTTATTACTTCTCTTTCTTGGCCCTCAAATATGTTGTAAAGCTTTTAAAGACACCTTAGCTGGATGGATTAAGGCAACCATTACATGCTTAAAACACTGACACATGACCATACTCACAGCTCCATGTCTAGAGAAAAAAAAGACATTCCCAGTAGGAGGTAATAGTAACCCCAGTGCTACATGGGAATAATTGCACAGGTGCAGATTACTGCATAAGCTCATAGTTTGGCCAAAATATTAACTAATAACTCATCTATGTTTCAAATAAAAATGGTTGGATGGGATGAATGGAATTAAATCTAAAGCTGTACTGTTTAAGTATTTATACTAAGTGACCCATTATTTAGTCAATTGAAAACGAAAATTCTACAAAAAATGTAGGGCTGGATTTGGGTGACTGAATTTTTTTAAGTGTAGGATTCTCTAGGTATGTTTTTGATAGGTTTTTGCATGTTAAAAAAAAAAACTCTTCAAAAAAAAAACTTTAAAAAAAAAAATTTTTTAAAAAAAAATGGTATCTCATCTTTTTTTATTAGTAGTTTTGTCCGTAATACTGGGGGAGCAGAGGGGGTCCGATTTTTTGTTGGGGCACTTGAATTTTGTGGGGCCCATCTCAGTTCAAATAGTATGGGCATCAGAATTTGGTTGTAAGCCAGCATGGTGCACCACACGTAACTATATAACTGGCACCCTATATAAACCTTATCTATGTAATTGTAATACTAGCAATCTAGTAATAGGTGTGTAAGCAATTGTTTTACAGTGCAACTTCCCTCATGCAGCACTTGGGCTTTTACTGCCTGCTACTGGGAATGTTTTTTTGTCCGGCTGTGAGTCTGGCTGTGTTTTCAACCATTATATACGCACTCAAACACAGCATTCACATTTAAAATCACATTTGCATGCAGTGCCCACAACACACCTGTTAAAGATTTCCCAGAGCTGACGGGTGCAGAAATAGATTTGAATAATTTCTAAATGAGAAAAAAAATATACAGAAAATATTAAAACTTTACGAGGGTTAGAATTTAAAAAAAAAAAAAATAAGCGACACAAGGTCAAGTATTTCAGGAACAGTTCTATGGCTGTGCATTCATTTACAATTCTATGTAGAATTGTAAAATTCTGATCAAAAGGTGAATGTGCCTTTTAAACTATTACCTATATGTTATTTACCTAGAGTTCCCTCTGTGTGCATCAGAGTTGTAAGTGACGAGTGTAATTGGGATCAATAATCCCTTAAATCCCCATTATCAATATCCTAGTGCAATTTTACTATGAGGGTTTCCCCAACGGGCCTGTTGAGCACATGTGGTATGCTGTGCTTGTACTAAGCTGTGACGGAGAAGATTTTACAGAGAAAATATATTCGCTGTCTAAAAGACTTTATATTGCTCTGAATTTCTAAATGACTTCTCTGCTCGGCGAGTTCAAATGCTTGTTTACAGCATGGTAGTAATTGGCGACAAGAGTCCAATCTCTGATACAGAGCGGTTCAAACCCACAGTGGTTCATTAATTCTTATGGCAGCTGGTCCCATGAGTAAAAGGGCCCCTGATTTGGGGAAATTAATTTACTATTTAATTTTAAACGTAAAATTAAACCTTTTTTTCTATTTATGCTAGAAAAATTTTAAAAATTTTTTTTTTTATTTTTAATCATTTTTTTAAATTTAAAGTAAATTTTAAACTAGTTTTTCCCGCGGGGCCCTAAAGGGCGGGAGTATAGAAAAATTAAAATTTTCTTCTGCCCCAAATTTGGGAGATTTTAAAAAAAACAACGCTGTAAAAAGGATGTATTAAAAACTAAAAAAAACTCTAAGGGCCAAATTTTAAAGAAAACTGTCTAGGGCTTAATTTCCCCTTTATTTTGGGGCCCTAGCAAAACCCAAACAGAGCTCCCCCCTTTTATTTTAATTTTAGTGCTCCGGGAAAAAAGAAAAGGGGGGTTTTATTGGTTTCTAAAGGGCAAACCCGAGTGAGTTTTAGCCTAGACGTTTTTATACAAGTGGCCCTAAAGGGGGACATTTTATGGGAAAAAGGCTGCGCCAGATTTTCTGGTGTCTTTTCAGCCCCCCAAAATCAGGCACAGCCCCCCCCTTTATACATTTTTAAAAAAATCTCCCGCACGGCCCTTTTTCGGGTGCCTTTCCCTAGCGCAAGTTTAAAAGGCCCTATTTCGGGGGGGGGCGGGAGGAGGGGCACATTAGAACCGGCCCGGAGCTATAGATTTATACTCCCCTATGGGATTTTTTAGGGGCATTTAAATGCGGAACAGGTAAACCCCCTTTCAAAGTGATATAAACCCGATCCCGAAAAGTCGCCCCAGCACTAAAACGCCAAATTTTAAGAGCGCTGTAGAGGGGTTCACAAATTAAGGGGTCCCTTCTAAACCTTTTTTTATGGGGGCATGAAAATTTTGGCAATCATACGCCAAATTTCATGCATGCCGACCTAAATCATTAATGGTCTACACTTACTTGGGAATTCCCATTTTATAAAGTGACATTGCTATCACTTTATGGTCAGAGGGTCTGACTTCTGAGACCACCACTGTTCCTGACAATGGAGATGTGGCTGCACTTGTATAGCACAATTTGCACCTTCATGGTTTCTAACCTGAATAGAGCTGTGCAGAAAAAAATTGTGAAGGTGTCATAGTGCTGCATCAGTACAGTACTTCCTGTATTACCAGGACCGGCAGGGGTCCTAGAGGCTGTACCTTCACCCATCATAAGGTGACATTGTAGCGATATGCCACCAATTTGTAGGTTGGGAACTCCCTTATGATAACCCATAAATTTTAACAGGTGGGGGTCCAACCCCTGTGATCCCGACAACCAATAGGATAACGGAGCCTCAGCATCCATATGTGTGACAGCCTTATACACTGGCGCAGTGCTTCATTATGATCAACAGGCGTCAAAGTGGTTGGCCCACCATTGAGCAAGCATCAATATTTTATTATGGGAAAACCTAAGTAAAAAGGGTTTTAGATTTTAAAAAGGGGGGTTTCTGTTAACTCTGCCAGAAAAGCAAATGGAACTCGGGTAAATTTGTCCAGTTTAGAAAAGGAAGCAGCACCACTTCTTTAAAGGTCTTTGTCTTTTTTCACCCCTGTTTCTACATACAATTTTCCAGCTTCTCAGTGGAGACTTTTCCAAGCCTTTTTTCAGTTCCGTGATATGTGTTTTATAGGAAGCCAATTGTCACATTTTATGTCAGCTATATGCCTTGAAAATGTTTGCTTAAACTCCGCATGTAGAGGCATGGGTGAACAAAGCTTTGGACGAGGAGGTGAGACTGCTCGCTTTTTTGGATTTTTTGTCATTACAACAAGAGCCATAGAGTCTGGCCCCAAAAGCTTACATGTGGTTTTGTACATACACAGTACCTTCCTAGCTTTGATTATTATCAGGCAACACTCCTTGTTCTGCGGCTCTATTTTAGTGTTGCACTTGCTCCTTAGGCATATCACAGTAATATATATATATATATATATATATATTATATATATATATTATATATATATATATATATTTTATATATATTATATATTATATATTATATATTATATATTAATTATATGTGGAATGTTCCTTTAATTGCCTAACTTATACAGTGTTTGTTTAATATTATAGACAACCAAAGACTCAGAATATCATGTTGTGATGGTGAGGTCATTCTTATAAGATAAAGTATTATTGGTCGTGATACAACCACGTGACCTCCTTACCTATGGCTTTGGGCTCTACACATTTGGTAAGTATGCACTGTAGGAGTAAAGCAAGGGATTATGGAATGTAATCTTGACCATAGTGGCAAATTAGTGGCTGAAATGAGGACACATCAGCCTTTATGTTGTCAATAATGTGGCCACTGATTTGCTATTATGGTCATGTGCTTGCAAAACACTACATTGCTAATGTAATGTAAAAAAGACTGGTGGGGAACCATAGAACCATTGCTGATTTGTTGTGGGGTTGAAAAAGTGAGCACAGGCAGCCCTCGGGTTATGCACGGGATAGGGACTGTAGGTTTGATCTCAAGTTGAATTTGTATGTAAGTCAGAACGGCCATATTTATTAAATGTAACTCCATCACAAAAGTTTTTTGTTTTTAGTTTTGGATAGTGCAGGGAAGGGTTTTTACATTTGTTTTGCTGTCTGTGCCCTTTTTAAGAAGATTTTCCCCTTATTTTTACCTCATGTGCTGCTGTGGTATGCTGGAACTTATTGTTCCACAGCTACTATCTGCTGTCTTTATGGGGCATGCTACAAGTGCCAGCATGCCCCATAAAGTCTCTGTTTGTAACTAGGGGACAGATGTAAGTTGAAACATTGTAAGTCGAGGACTGCCTGTATATCACTAATGTAAAACTTTTTCCACTGTATTAAATAACTGTTTATAAGAAAAATGGTTTATATTGAATTGTAAACAAAATGTATATTTAAAGGGGTTGTCTCGCTACAATGATTGGGTTTTAATTAAAAGATCTTTAAAAAAACAAGCAGCTTTGCAATATATGTTCATTACAAATGTCCTACTGATTTTGAGCTAGCCCTGTTCATAGGAGTGCATCAGCTTCTCAAATTTCTATAGCAGCCGACCTGTTGATCCTTATCTTACTGGCTGTCAGGTCTGAATGACTCATCATCTTTGAAGACAGGTCGGAGCAGAGAGCCCCTCCTGCACAGAATGCTTCTGTAGTGTAGGGAGGAGGAGGGAGGACTCTGGCTTCCATGTCTGTGCTGCCTGGATTAACGATGTGTGTGCCTGCTTCCTCCTGCTCTCTACACAGATTGAGCAGAGATTAGGCTGATCAATAGATGTGACAGCAGTGACCCTGTTTGTTACTATAATCATGATGTCTGTGGAGCTGTAACTATAATAATACTATACAGATTGTGAACAGTTCATGCTGTGCTGTACTAGGGACACATCCTGAGTAACACTTTGCAGCTTCCCTGCCTCTGTTCTGAGAGGGTTTGTTTGTTGTTGCTGGAGATGTGGAGATATGTAAGCTAAGCAGAGGGTATAGGAACACTTGCACCCCCTTCTGTTCTGCTATTAGCAATCATAGACCTCTCTAGGCAGGCACACACACAGGGTTAACTCTGACAGCAATACCCCTGCTGTATAGAAGTTACGGGCGGATAGCTGCCTGTGTGCTGAGGGGAGGGGAAGGGAAGAGGAGGGCGGGGGGAAGAGGCAGAGAAGCTAGCACGCCCCTCAATTCAACTCCCATTCACAGACAGAGGCTGAAAGCTATTAATGAGACAACTCCTTTAAAGGATTTTAGGTTTACCTATTTTTAACTTTAAAAACTCATACCTCCATAGGGCTAATAAAATCATTGGTGCCACTGTTGTACACATAGATCAATGCATCATAGAGGCTGTGCTCCCAACACATTTGAACAATCTGGAAAAAAAAAAAAAAGTGGTTTCAGGTAAGATTAAAAAAATGATAAATTCAAGATAATGTAGATATTATTAGGGGTGCTGAGAACAAACAAAACATTTTGCATCCCTGTATAGCAATGGATAACCTTAAAGGGGTTTTGCCAAGAAGCGAGTTGTAATTCTGTGGTTAAAAAAACAAGTGCGTCCTCTGTGATGTCATCACTCCACCTCCCAAGCACGTTCCTGATACTCAGTCTCTGTAGCTGAGCAAACATTGTTTTGCTAATCCACAGAGGAGAACTGTATTGTGCACTAGCTATATGCGTTTTATTTCTCCCTCTTATCTGCTCAGGAGATAAGATTAGCTCAGCAGGCAGCGTCTTTCATTCCTTCATGAACAGCTGCAGGGGGAGAGGGGCTGAGCACAGAGCCAGGGAGCGTCTGCATGTTTACTCAGATAATTACACTACAACCAGTGGATTCTCTATATAAAAGGATATTTCTCCCCAGTCCCTTCAAAGCTTGTTCATGTTCCCTTCCATCAGATAAGAAGTGTAAACAACGCAAGCGCTGCCAGATCAGCTCCTGGTCGTGTCTAATGTAAACTGTCAGGAAACCAAGGGCATCTTAGTCAGGCCGTAGCTCTCAGAGGCTTCACTTTTTTTGATGACATATATTTAGAAAAGTGATTAAATACCCATTTTGGAGGATCCCACGTCAACATTACACCGTGGCAAAACCTCTTTAATGGACACTTTTTTTCCTGGCAACTAAGAAGATATTTACTATCTATCTATTCTAATCATATGCAGGTCACTACAAGTAGTTAAGAACTTCAGTGACATGGGCATGAAACATGACATGGTACCTGCTGAATGTCAAGGCTTGTGACATCCATATGTATTATACAGGCCTCTACATTCTCCATTAGGCCTCGATCCTGAAAGTGAAGGAGAAGGTCCTTCATTACTTGAGTGGTGAGACCAGGAAGCTGGTCACGCAGAAGATATGGCTCTAAACATTCCAGGAAGACTCCCTTGGCAACACAATTCTCACTCAGTTTGTCATACGTCTGACTGAAGAGGATATCGCTATAAAGAAATCGAGAGACAGTGAATTAGTGTTAAAATTAATGTAAACATGTGTAGAAATAGGTTCAATAGTTGTGGGGACACAAGGAAGTTTTTCCTTATAATGCCATAAATTGCTGATGAAATGTAGCCTAAATCTTATTAAAACAGTTGTAGTTTGGGAACACAAAAAAGTTTGCCACGCGAAGAGCAACAGAAATACATAGAAACATATTTTGTGGTTGCAAAATGCCCACTGAAGCCAATGGAAAGTTTACAAAATACTGATTTATTTATTACTGAATCTAAGAACTTATTTACAATTAAAACCGTATTTGAATCATTAATTTATGTAGTATATGCATTTGTTTACAAAATCCTAAGCATGAATGCTCTATATTCTCTAATTATCCCCATTTTGTGCATTTCCGTATTTTTATATGAAGGTAAACACACATGTAAAATTGATCTAAAGAAATAAACTGCATAAAGTGACTTCAGTCATTGTTTCCATTGTTTGTATCCTCGATCCTCAGCACAAGTACATTTTCGAGGACTGTCATCACAAAATGTGCACCCTTCATATCTGCAAAACATACTTGGCTTCCTTAATAATCACAGATCGCATCAATGGTGCTCATGGTAAGAGCAATACTGTAAACCACTTGTACACCATCTCTGCCAACTGCTCTCGTTTCATCTGCTTTACCATCTGCCACTTCAAAAGGTCCCGGATTCATTTCATGTAAGAAAATATGACTTTTCCTATTTTCATATCAGTTTCATGTAAGGGCAGATTTGATGGACCGTGTGGTCTTTATCTGCCATCAATATTCTATGTTTCTATAGATGGCTGGTGTCACTTTTAAAATGCCTGATTATTTCCAATGTAAATCAATGTTAGCTATAAGAAAGACCAGCTGCAACGTCAAAAACTATTATTTCACTGAAAGAGTAGTAAATGCTTGGAACAAATGTCCAGCAGATGTGGTTGTAAAATTGAACAGTAAGGGAATGTAAACCTGTGTGGGATAAACATGTATCTATCCTAAGATAAAAATACAAAGGAAATATTCTAAGGGCGGACTAGATGACCAGGTGGACTTTTTATGCTGTGTTATTTTCTACTCTACTTCTATAATGTATTCTGCTATACTTTAAAGGGACACTACCATAAAAATGTTTCTTCTTCACATACTGACAAGCATCGAGTTCTGATAGCATAGCAGTGAGAAGATTGCTTGATAGTTCTCTTACAAACCAGCTATGGCCTGAAAGGTGTAAGTTTAATCAGCAGAATCTAGTAAATGTGAAGAAAGCTGTAAACTCCCTCTAGTGCAGAAAATGATTACCCCATTATCCTTTTATGTATTGGTCCTGTCCTTGCCTTGTCGGTGTTATCTAATTTTTGTACACTTCTATAGTAACATAGTACGGTTGAAAAAAGACATATATCCATCACGTTCAACCAAGGGTGGGGAAAGATATGGATGAAGAGAAGGACATTTTTAATCTTAGTTTCCCCAACTGATGAAGACTTGGATCCCATAAGGAGAGAACCAATGTTCCCTAAATGAATATTTAATTTCTGCTTCTAAAATCTCGAATTTTATATGGCTACAAAGGTATTAATATTTTTTAGTTTCAGCCTTTATTTAAACCCTCAACTGTTCCCGTTGTGACTAGCTCCTCAAGCAGACTATTCCACAGATTCACAGTTCTCATGGTGAAAAAGGCTTTTCTCCTCTGGAGGTTGAATTCTTTTTTTCTCTAGATGAAGGGAATGTCCCTTTGACCTTTGAGGGGGTCTTACATGAAATAGCTTTTCCCCATACTTTTTGTAGGGGCCATTTATATATTTAAATAAATTATGTGTCGCCATAATCGTCTTTTCTCAAGACTAGATAAGTTCAATTCTTTTAACCTCTCCTCATAATCCAGATTCTCCATTCCCCTTATATATCCCTGTCAAGAAAACAACAGAGCGATCATTATGTCATTACCTACTATTTACTACTCTACTACATAGAGATAAGCAGCAGCTGCAGTAAAGTGAGATTAGTGTGCCATGCCATTCAAAAGTTTTAATTCTTCACTATAACAGATAACAAAGGACAAAATAAAAAAAGAACACTGCCAAAAGTTGTAAAAAATTATTGGTTTTAACCAAAATACTCCTTTCTGATGGAAGTTTCCCTTTAACCACTTTTCCTCCTACTCTATCACTACTATTAAATATCACAATGCCTCTTTATTTTCCTGATGCTTCTCACAAGATTGTAGATTAAAAAAATCGAGGGGCTGGAGTGACAAGATAATACTGCTATTACCCCACACAGCATGAATTCATTTATTAGCATGTTAAAGTAAACATGCTGTCTAGGCCTGAAGCGACTCCATTTTGTCTTTATTTCTCAGTTCTATTCTCTCTCTGTTTTTTTTAAGTTGTTTTCAGTCCGAAACTGAATTGTATTGTAGCCTTGAATTACTTTGCAGGTACCAAGTACGAATACTGGTGGGAAAATTCCTGTCACATGCGCTGTTCTGAGATATGCACAGATATCTAATTGTGATGTTCAATTATAATTGGAAGCTGAGCTAGAATAACCTTGATACCGTTTGGGCACCTGCAAAGTACTAAGATGTTTTTCTATAGTTTAGCACAATTAAAGGATTTAAGTATTTTGTTTGAAGTTTAATTAATCTTGGACACTGTCCAGTAAGAAAGATGAATATTAATGTATGCCAATGATTATACACGCCCATACTGTATTTCCACTGGTTAGGGTGGGCTTGTCATTTAAGAGCATGTTCACACGGCGTTTTTAGACAAGGTTTTGGACGAGGTTTTCGGAGCGTTTCCACACCCAAAACCTGGTCCAAAGCGCTTCCAGAACGCCCCCAGTTCATTTAATTGATTCCTATGTAAAACCTCGTTGTAGTACACACACGACAAGGTTTTTACACGCTTCTTTGGAAGCAATGAAAAAGTGTCATGTCAATTCTTGAAGCGCGTCGTGGGCGCGGTATTCGGTGCGGTTTTGGCGCGTTTTCACCGCTGTTTTTGTCCTGGCTACTCATTTGTATGGGTGAAAACCTCGTCAAAAACCTGATCCAAAACCTGATCAAAACCTCGTCAAAAACCTCATCTGAAGAAGCGTGCTTCAGGCGAGGTTTTTATGTGGTTTGGACGAGGTTTTGGGTGAGGAAACGCTCCAAAAACCTCGTCCAAAAACGCCGTGTGAACATGCCCTTTCATATCATATAACAATTTGTCTATAAAAAAAAGGCCTCGGGGCTTTTGATCCCAGAGTGATTTTGAATCTCAACCTGTGACTCATCATAGTTCCCCCGTGGTAGCCAGCTGGCAAACACCCAAAGCCAAAGATGTGACCTTTCTTGGAGTAGTAAGTATTAGGGTATGTTCACACGGGTTAATTTTGGCGCGCATTTCGGCGCGTATTTGCGCTCTAATACGGGCAAGATGTGCGCCAAAATTACGGTAATCCATAGTTCTCATAGAGAGCTATGAAGAAATCAGAATAAGACGCCACCTGTCTGATTCCTCTAAAGACAGCAATACCACTAGAATATCTATGGTCTCAAAACATTTCTCGGAGATCCAAAGGGGAGATGTCAGTTCTTTTTCTTTTCTCGGTATAGAAAAAATGGTCCGCTCATTGAGAGGCGGTGACCTGCTCCAGAAACTCCTGAGCAGGGACTCGTGCTGGATCTTTGAATTGAATACACGGTTACCGGCTGGTCTTAACATTAAACAAGACATCATGTGTTATTACTAGTCTTACATATTATCAACCTTTTATATATTTATAGATGTATTTGTATGTTTTTCTTGTATTATGTGTTTCTGATCAGGTTCATACCTTCTATTGGAGGGGTTTGATCATGTGATTTTCATCCATTGTTATTTAAAACATCTTACATCATCACAAATTTACCTATGACTAAGGAAGTTGTCTTCCGAAACACGTCAGCAATCTTGAGCCCTTCAACTGCATGTTGATGATGCTCCTCCATGCTTGGGTTAGAGCTATTTATTATGTTTTCCAGTGTATGGATCACATTGTGCTTTTAATCATTTTCTAATAAAGCATCAAGATTTTTTAAGAATTATCTTTGCAGTGGATATTGCAGCGGTTACCATGGTTTTCTTCATACGTGACAACCACGAGGCGGTGGTTGTATCCAGCTCTACCCTACTGTTGAGTATTAAGCCTATTAGGTGAGTGAACTTGTTTTGTTTGTTCCATAGAGAACTATGGATTACTCCTCCTCTCCCCGCTCGTACAACACAATCGTATTGTACGCGCGGGGAGTTATGATTGCCAATGGGGCCGGTGGGCTGCCCCCCGTCCACCCGTACTGTACGCGCCACAGTATATCGTGTGAACATACCCCTAGTGTATGTTCACACGGTGTAATTGTGGGGCGTATTTTGGAGTGTAAGTACGCTGCAATAAGGCTAAAATGTGCCCTGCAACTACGGTAATTTATAGCTCTCAGAGAGAGCTACGAATTACCCCCGTCTTCCCCAGAGTACAATACGCGCATATTGAACGGCAGGAGAAAGAAGTGACATGTCACTTCTTTCCAAAGAAGAATAGGTGGGCCAGCACTGAAGTCCTAATTCATCTTGTCCACTCATCTTATCCATTCATCTTGTCCAGAAGAAATGCAGTAGACCGTCCATAGGCAAGATAGCCCAACTCTCACCTCCAGCAATCCAAAGAAGTATAGAACAAGGAGGTCAGCATAAAATCTTCTTTTATTAGAATCCAGAATACAAAATTGTGCAATGTTTCGGCTCAAAAAATACAAGCAGAGCCTTTCTAAATCATGACATAAGTGCTAATGATACTACAATATATATGTGCATCAAGTAAACACCTCCATATTAATTAACCATGTATAGAAAATCCACGGCACTCCTTTAGTAATTTTAAAGATGAAAATTATTTATTGATTCACATGATGTATTAGCATAGTATGTCATCAGCTCTCCATAGTAATGCAAAATGCACAAAAGCAAAAATAGATATGCTCACTACGTGGTCCGACATTTCGGCCCAAAAGGCCTTCCTCAGGGACCAGCAGAACAGGCGGAGGAGGAGAGCTAACACATCATGTGAATCAATAAATTCTTTTCATCTTTAAAATTACTAAAGGAGTGCCGTGGATTTTCTATATATGGAACTTTAGCCTTTGGCCTTCCATAGAGCACCCGCATTGACCATAGTCGGTGTGTGGCACCACTATCTTTTCTAAATTAATTAACCAATGATGAAAAACTACCTCATGATATGCAAAATATATATTAGTGTTTGTCCAGTCATTTACATAATCCAGAGTGATCGACAATACCTCAACGAATTATAAAATCACCTTCCTCACTTCGGTTGCATCAATCTGGAAGGTTTCCTACTGTAACATAATATTGGCTAAGGTTTGTTATATGGTCACAGGATGTTACATGATTACGTTGACACTAGATGGGCAACATATTTGGAGATTTTTTTTTATATACACAAATATTGATATGAGTTTGCTTTAAGGATATGTTCACACGGCTTATTTGCAGGGCATAATTACGCCCCACAATTACGCCGTGTGGACGGAGGCGGGGCGGGAGCGGGACTATCATCACTACATATACGCCGTATACGCCGCTAGTAAATGACATGTCACTTATCTCCCCCCGCGGCGGATTCGCCGAGCGGGTAGAGGAGACGTAATCCATAGTTCTCTATGAGAACTGTGGATTACCGTAATGACTGGGACGTATTCCAGCCGTAATTCGCGTAGTACGGCGTGTAATTACGGACTGAAATACGTCCCATTTTAAGCCGTGTGAACATAGCCTAATAGTCCATAGCTACTGGAGATCACAGAACCTTATGGGAGCGGAACATTCACTGTATGATGCTGGACACCATCACAAGCTCACACTACGTGTGTTGCATGTTGGTGGGAGTGCCATCATTGTATAGGGTTAATTGTTGCATTTCATTACCTAGATTCCCATTGATGCGATGTTGGGTATCATGGTAAATTAGTTTTTAGGAGCCCTGTGGATTGTTCTGTGTGACCTGGACTAATAAGCTTTATTATGTCATTTATTTGACAGCTTGTTGCCTCCTCTGTGTCCTTGTTGAGATATAAGATGAGACCTTATTGCATAGTCTTTGTATTTAACCCCTTACCTCCGGAGCCAGTTTTAGCCTCTCTGACAGAGCCCCATTTTTTAAATCTGCCATGTATCACTTTATGTGAGAATAACTTTTTGACACTAACATATCCATGTGATTCAGAGACTGTTTTCTCGTGACACATTGTGCTTTAAGATAGTAAGAAATTTTGATTCAAAAAGTCCTTGTTTATTGGTGAAAAATATCAAAGTATCGTGAAAAATTAGAAAAATTTACCATTTTCAAACTTCAAAAATTTCTGCGTGTAAGACAGATAGTTATTCCACTCAAAATAGTTTATAACTAGCATCTACCATATGTCTACTGTAGGTTGACATCTTTTTTTTCAAATGTCTTTTTTTATTTATGATATTAGGAGGCTTAAAAATTTAGTAATAATTTTCAAGAAAATTTGCAATTTTTACTTTTTTTTTGGGGAAACCAGTCCGTTCTAACGTGATTTTGATTGGCCTGTATGTTAGATACCCCTATAAATGACCTCATCTAAGAAACTACACCCCTTAAAGTATTCAAAACAGCATGTAGGAAAGTCTATTAGCCCATTAGGTGTTTCACAGGAATTAAAGCAAAGTGGAGGTGAAATTTAAAATTTCACTTTTTTTTTTTGCAGATATTCAATTTTCAGCCATTATTCACAAGAACTCAGTAGCGATGATCAGGGAAATGCAACTTAATATTGATTCCCCAGATTCTGCTATTTTCCAGAGATATCCCATATTTTGGCATTTAGGCGCTATTTGGCTCAACCACGAGCCCCAGAGTATGGGGTAGCACCTCCCGGACTCTGGGGTCTCATTTCATTACAATTTTATTTAGGCGCCATTTCAGGTTTTGCGGACACCCAACGGGGTTTAAAAACTTAATAAAATCCCCTAAAAAAGGACCCCATATTGGAGACTACACCCCTTAAGGAATACATCCAGGGGTGTAGTGAGTATATTAACCCCCCCACAGGTGTTTCACAAAAACAGCGTTAGGCTGGGAAAATTAATTTTTTTTTTCCAACAATCTGCAATTTTAGCTGAAAATGTTGAATTTTTACAAGGAATCCTGTAAAAAAAGCATCCCACATTTTGTTAAGAAATTTCTTCCAAGTTCGGCAATACCTTACATGTGGGTGTAAACTGCTGTTTGGGCACATGGCAGGGCATACAAGTGAGGGAGCGCCATTTTGCTTTTGGAACGCAGATTTCGGTAGGGTCATGTCGCATTTGCAAAGCCCCCAAAGTACCAGAACAAGTGAAACCTTCCAAAAGTCGCCCCATTTTGGATTCAACACCCCTCAGGGATCTCATCTAGGGGTGTACTGTGCATTTTAGGTGTACAGGTGGTCCATAGTATTTTTTAGTATTGGGCTATGATATGGGGGAAAAAAACGCAGTTCCGCCATTGTTTTTTGGGCTTCATTTTTACAGTGTTCGCCGTACAGGATAAATTAAAGGAAAACTTTACTGTGGGGGTCGGTACAATTGCAATGATATAAATTTTACATAGTTTTTTATGTTTTATTAATTTTACACAATAGACTTAGGTCTATAAGAAATTGCGTTTTTATGTTGTCCTATTCTGACAGCCATAACTTTTTTTTTTTTTTTCTGTGTACGGAGCAGATTATGGGCTTGTTTTTTGCGGGATGAGTTGACGTTTTTAATAGTACCCTTATGGGGTGCATATGATGCTTTGATTACTTTTTATTAAGGTTTTTGTGAGGAATTTTGAACAAAAATACAGCATTCCCGGTAGTGTTTTTTATTTTTATTTTTTACAGCGGTCCCCGTGTGGTATAAATGACATGCTTGTTTTACTCAGCAGGTCGATACGATTACAACGATACCTGATTTGTAATTTTTTTTTTTATAGGTTTTACTGCTTTTACACAATAAAAAAACTTTTATTCAAAAAGGAAAACACGTTTTTGCATCGCAATAGTCCGAGAGCCATAACTTTTTTATTTTTCGGTGTACGGAGCTGTGTTGGGTCTTGTTTTTTGCGTGATGAGTTGATGTTTTTATTGGTATCATTTTTGGGGGACAAAACTTTTTGATTAGTTTTAAACCCATTTTTTGGAAGGAAGGGTGAAGAAAAAACTGCAATCCTATTAGTGTTTTTTATTTTTATTTTTAACAGCGCTCATCGTGCAGTGTCCGTGACAAGTTAGATTTACTTTCTGGGTCAATATGATTACGGTGATACCCAATTTATATCGTTGTTTTATTTTGAAGCACTTTAAAAAATAAAAAAAAGTGTTTTATTGTGTAAAACAATATTTATGCATCACTGTCTCTTGAGAGCTATAACTTATTTATTTTTCCTTATACAGAGGTGTGTAAGGACATTTTTTTTGCAGGATGAATGGACGTTTTAATTGGTACAACTTTGGAGTTTATATGCTTTTTGATCGCTTTTATTCCATTTTATGTGCTGCGGGATGAACAAAAAAACGCAATTCTGTGACTGTTTTTTATTTTTTACGGTGTTCACCATGCGGGTTAATTAACGTGACAGATTTATAGGGTGGGTCGTTACGCACGCGTCAATACCAAATATGGGTACTTTATTTATTTTTGATCTTTTTTGGGGTTGGGGGAAAAAGGGGAAAGGGGGGGGGGGGTGCGGTTTTTTTATTTAACTTTTTTTCCCTTTCTTTTATTTTTAATTTTTTTTTACTTTTTCTTCAATATCAGATTGCTTTAGAAGGAGGCCAGTACAAAGTATAGTAAAACTGCCTGTACCATGCCCAAACAATGCTTTTTGCGGGCTGGTGAAATCACAGATGCCCTGGGAAGTGTCTTTCATTCCCGGGACGATCAGGAGGAGTCGCTGCCGCACTTTGTGCGGAGCTGCCTGGAGCAGCAGGAGGAGCTCATCCTCCTGTCTGAGGCTTAATTATGAACCCCATGACAGGTTGCGGTAAGAAGCGTTTATACCCCACGGCCCCGGGTCACGCCAGCGCGGGTGATCGGATGGGCCGCGGTAATTTAGGCTTTTTCCCCATGTCGCGATCGTGCGCGGGTTTGCCCAAAAGCCCCCCCCGATGCCAAGAGTATCTTTCCATTTGGGGGAAAGTACTTCCCGCAGGGCGTATGTAGTCCAATGTCGGGAAAAGGGGGTTAAATGATCACCCCCTTCAAACCCTTTTAAAAAACCCCTTTGGGTTTAACTTGATGGACACGTCTTTTTTCAACCGCTATGTAAAATTTTTAAGTATGGGTTGGAAATACGAAGTGGAAAAAGCGAAAAGGAAAGATGAGACGCCGTATCTTCTGTGAACCACCATTGGGCCTGCTTGCCGCCCAACCCAAAGGGGGGAGGTGATTTTATTATTCGTTAGGTATCGTCGATCACTTGGTTTTGTAAAAGATTGGAAAAAAAAAATTTTTTTTGATATCATAAGGTGTTTTTTTTTATTGGTTAAATTTAAATGGAGGGTTTAATTTTGCATTTATTATTGTGGTATCATTAGCACTTTGCCTGCTTAAGAAAAGGTTGCTTGTATTTTTTTGGCCGAAACTTTGCACAATTTTGTACTCTGGATTCTAATAAAAGAAGATTTTATGTTGACGTCCTTGTTCTATACTTATGTCACTTCTTCCCGGCGTTTACGTGCCATGGATAATAGAAGTGAATGGGGCCGCCACCCCGTGCTTTTGAAGTACGCGCTGGCTACTGTGTACTTCTAAAACACCCGGCGTATTGCAGCGCCTACAGAACGCGCCTAGTTTTAAAATCCCAAACCTTTTTTTTTTTAAACAAAATTACCCCTTTTCAAAAAAAAATAAAACAAAAAAAAAAAAAAAACCTTGAAACCCCCTAATAAAAATTTTTCCCCCAAAAAACACCATTAAAAAAAAATACAAAAAACCATCACCCCAACCCCAGCCCTTTTCAAAACCCAACCCAAAACCCGACCAAAACCCCCCATCCCCAATTCCCTCCCCAAAAATTTTTTTTTTTTTTTTTTTTTTTTTTTTTTTTTTTTTTTTTTTTTTTTTTTTTTTTTTTTTTTTTTTTTTTTTTTTTTTTTTTTTTTTTTTTTTTTTTTTTTTTTTTTTTTTTTTTTTTTTTTTTTAAAAAAAAAAAAAAAAAAAAAAAAAAAAAAAAAAAAAAAAAAAAAAAAAAAAAAAAAAAAAAAAAAAAAAAAAAAAAAAAAAAAAAAAAAAAAAAAAAAAAAAAAAAAAAAAAAAAAAAAAAAAAAAAAAAAAAAAAAAAAAAAAAAAAAAAAAAAAAAAAAAAAAAAAAAAAAAAAAAAAAAAAAAAAAAAAAAAAAAACCCAATCAATAAAAACCCCTTAAAGGCCCCACCCGATCTTCCCCCCCCCCAAACCCAACCCGAATTTGGCCCCCCCCCCCCCCAACCCCCCCGTCCCAAGGGGGTTTTTTTAACCCCCCGGGGGTTCCCCGCCCCAGGAAAAATAGGCCCCCAAACCCCTAAGCTTCCCCCCCCTGGTTAAAAGGAAATTGGGGGAATTTGCAATTTTTGGGGGATCCCCCCCCCCCTTCCCCCCCCCTTTTCCCTCCCAAAAAAGGCCCGCCCCCCCAGGCCCCCCCCCCCCCCCGGCCCCCCCCTTTTGGCCGGGCCCCCCCCCCCCAAAATATTTTTGTTGCCCCGGTCCTTGTTCCCCCAAATCCCCACCCCCCCTTCCCCCATTTTTCCCCTAAAAAAAACCCCCCCCCCCCCTCCCCCCAAACCCCCCCGAGGCTACCTTTTCCCCCTTTTTAAAACACCCCCCCCAAATTTTCCCCCCACCCCCCCAAACCCCCCAATACGTCATTTTGAACATTCCCTTAGAACTTTTTTTTTTTTTTTTTTAAAAAAATTTTATTGCATTTTCAAACATTTTTTAAAAAAAATAAACACATATCTTGAAAATGTATTAAAAGGGCATATCACAAATTTGAAAAATCTTTCCCGGGGCCCGTGCCGGAATATGAAGATGAATTTCATACAGAGAAAACATAAATTTTTCAAGGGTATAAAGAAAATTAAAAGTTAAAAAAGATTATAAAAAATAAAGTGGGAATGCTTTTATCTTGTCTCATGCGCCCCTTATGGGTTTTAAAGGAAAACCCCATTTCTCAAGTTTCCAAAACTTTTCAGACCCCGAAGTCCCCCCCCAGCGTGCCCCCAATTCCTTTTCCCTACAGAAACCCAAACAGTATACTTGAACCTCTGCATAAAGGGGTTCTATCTCTCTGTCAGAATAAGCGATTTTTTATGAAGGTTCCCCCAACGTCTGAAAAACCCCCGGGGGTTGGGTATCCCCTTAGGGCCTTTTCTGCCCTCCGTCTGCCCGCTATGAGATAGCCCTTTCCAGCTGCTTTATAAACCCGGGGGTTTTGGGGTTGGGAGAGTGGGCTTCACCCCATAAGTAAGAGGCTTCGTTTTGCGCCAGAAGGGCAATATGAATTTTTTCCCGGGGGGAAACCCGGTGGATGAGCTGACTCCTAAAACCCCCCTCCCCCCCATCCGGGCCCGGAGGCCGGGGGGAATGGAAGATCGGGGTTTATAATGTTTCTTTTAGGGTGCCCCCAAAGGTAAAGTGGATAAAATAAAGGACTGTTGTCCCAATGGGGATTTTTGTTTTTGCTGCTTTCCCCCACAGACCGTCCCATAGGTCCTTTTTTTGTGTCCCGCATTTAGGGGGCTGCAATCTATCGGGGGTTTGGGGAGGGGGGGAGATTAAAGGGCCCTTTAGATGGGTTGTGTATTATTTTGAAGTAAGTTTCCCAAAAAGGTCTCGCAGATAAAATTGTTTTTTTTCCGTAGGGTTTCCCCCACCCCCTTGGGGGATCATACCCGGAAATTGGGCATTTCCCAATGGCGGCCCCCATTTGTGGAATGCCTGAAAAGGTTACTCGTTTCCACCTTAAAAACTTTTTTATTTTCATGGGAAGATCATGGGAAATTTTCAAATAAGTTTAACTCTACAGAACTGCCATTTCTCAGGGAAGATATAGAAGATATAGGACCTCATTTATGAAAAAAATTGAGCGTTTTTAACTGTCCTTGTTTTTCCCCCGGCAAGCCCTTTTTATATGCTCTGGAAAAAAATTTTTGGGTAAGCTCTGCTTTGGGTTTCTTGGAAAAAAAAGGGGCCCGTTTATGTTTAGGGCAGTTTTTATTTAAAATTTTTCCCATAGTTTTATTTAATGTTTTGTGGGAGGTGGGGGGGGGAGGGAAATGTCACAAACAGATGCCCTCCAGCTTTTACCGCGCGCAGGAAATCCCTGTCAAGAATTGACAGGGAGTTCTCCACACGCGAAGGTTTGGCCGCGGCCTCGGGCCGCCCCAACCCCCCGCGGAGTGTAAATATTAAGCGGTTTCCATGGAAACCATGTTAATAAAGTAGCGCTTTTGGCCCCGCGGAAATCGCTGGGAACCCGCGGCCAAACCCGGGCCAAACCCGTCGTAAAAGGGGGGCCTAACGGAACGAATAAGGAGAGACCTGTTATAGCTCACTAATGATGGCTGGGACTAAATGCACCATTGATTTTTGGCTATTATTTTTAAGGATTTCACTGTGCATTAAAAATGACATTATCTTTATTTATTCAGTACATTTCCGGCAACACCAAATTCATGTAGGTTTTCGTAATGTATTGGCACGTCATATGTGGTAAGGGATAAGGAGGGGTCATTCACGCCTCCTATTGACAGTAACAACTGAATTTTTGGGGGGCTTGGACGCCACTATACCCGGATTGGAGACAGCTCTGACCCCACGTTTGCTTGTAAAAAGCATCGGGGATCACAAATGTGGTGTCTAAATGAATGAGGAATAGTGCTGTGCGCCATTCCTCTACCCTATGGTCCACGCCAGGATAAAATCGTGGGGTGCTGAGTGATTTGCCATGGCAGCAGGGGGCCTACTGAATGTCTTCTGGGCTGTCATGTTACTACAGGCAGGGTGTTTAAAGGGGGCCATCTTTTTCACCTTTCTGAATAAATTATTGTAAACCGTCTACAAAGGGGTCAAATAACCCCCTGGGGAACAACAATTGCAAGTAAAAAAAAAAAAAAAAAAAAGAAATATTAGAGGTGAGCCATCGCTTCATCAGTTTGGCTGTTTTCTTGAAGCTTGATTCTCTCGGTTCCCGAAATCCAGGGGCTTTTCCCCGCCTCCCCCGTGGGTGTTTTTTAACTGAGGGGGTGAATCATCCCCCCCTTCACTGGGCAGCTCATCCCAAATCAGTGTGTTTAAACCCCTCCCCCCCCCCCCCCCCCCCCCCCCCCGCTGAGTCCACATGTCACTGTCCCTCCCCATGCTCTTATTTTGTAAGGGGTGTTTACATACCACGGGGTGCATTCAGTCTAGACAGCTTCTATGAATCAGACACTGATCTCCTCTCCTTCACAGTGGAGGTTTGTTACAGTTGAAACCCCGTCTTTATAAACCATCAGGCACAGACCTTTTCCTTCCTGTTTTCCAAAGGCACCCAAGCACAATTCTGCTGTTTTTTTGATTATATAAAGCGCTGCAGTGTCGATGAGGACTGCTAGCTTTAAGAGTGAAATTGTTTCCGGCCCCTTACAGTAGGAGCATTTGGGACTGAGGCACCAATTTCTGTGTTTCTGTGTAAAGCAACTTCAGTTCAATGAGGAGCTGGTAGCTGTATAGATGAAAATTTTTGCCCCGGGAC